>SJYQ01000488.1:1091856-1146152 GCA_006410935.1 Redunca redunca | reverse complement strand
ATTTTCTCATGGTCTTTCTTTTTGTCTTCTTCTTCTGGGACTCCTATAAATCGAATGTTGGAGCATTTCATATTGTCCTGGAGGTCTCTGAGATTGTCCTCATTTCTCTTAATTCATTTTTCTTTTTTCCTCTCTGATTCATTTATTTCTACCATTCTATCTTCTATTTCACTAATCCTATCTTCTGCCTCCGTTACTATTTGTTGCCTCCAGAGTGTTTCTGATCTCATTTATTGCATTATTCATTATATATTGACTCTTTTTTATTTCTTCTACGTCTTTGTTAAACCTTTCTTGCATCTTCTCAATCCTTGTCTCCAGGCTATTTATCTGTGATTCCATTTTGATTTCAAGATTTTGGATCATTTTCACTATCATTATTTGGAATTCTTTATCAGGTAGATTCCCTATCTCTTCCTCTTTGTTTGGTTTGGTGGGCATTTATCCTGTTCGTTTACCTGCTGGGTATTCCTCTGTCTCTTCATCTTGGTTATATTGCTGCATTTGGGGTGGCCTTTCTATATTCTGGCAGTTTGTGGAGTTCTCTTTATTATGGAGTTTCCTCATTGTGGGTGGGGTTGTATCAGTGGCTTGTCAAGGTTTCTTGGTTAGGGAAGCTTTGTCGGAGTTCTGGTGGCTGGAGCTGGATTTCTTCTCTCTGGAGTGCAATGAAGTGTCCAGTAATAAGTTATGAGATGTCAGTGGTTTTGGAGTAACTTTGAGCTGCCTGTATATTGAAGCTCAGGGGTGTGCTCCTGTGTTGCTGGAGAATTTTCATGGTATGTCTTGCTCTGGAACTTGTTGGCCCTTGGGTGGTGCTTGGTTTCAGTGTAGGTATGGAGGTGTTTGATGAGCTCCTATTGATTAATGTTCCCTGGAGTCAGGAGTTCTCTGATGTTCTCAGCATTTGGACTTAAGCCTCCTGCTTCTGGTTTTCAGTTTTATTTTTACAGTAGCCTCAAGACTTCTCCATCTATACAGCACTGATGATAAAACATCTAGGTTAGAGATGAAAAGTTTCTCCACATTGAGGGACATCCAGAGAGGTTCACTGTTTTTGAAGACTATGATCCGCTTTTCTGGGTCCCTGATGTCCTCTGCCAGCATTCAGAAGTTGTTTGTGAGGTTTACTCAGCGTTGAAATGTTCTTCTGATGAATTTGTGAGGGAAAAATTGGTCTCCCCGTCCTATTCCTCTGCCATCTTTGGACCGCCCCCTCTCAGATTTGCCCATTCTCTTTCTCTGGATCAAACACACTCTGTTCTTTTCCCATCTCTCTCGAGCAATGGTTCTTCAAGTGCTGTATCTCTGGTGTGCATATTGAAGCAGCGACTCTTCAAGGGTGGTCGCCAGACCATCAGCAATAGCCCCTTCTGGGGAATTGTCAGAAAGGTCAGCTTCTGGGCTCTGTAGCAGACCAACTGCATCCCAATTTCAGAACCTTTTTGAAAACATTCTGGTATTGCCTTCAGAAACTCACTTTTGAAGTTGTGTCTTGGTTGAAATATTTCTTTAAAACCAGGCAGAATCTTCCAGAAGGTCCTGGTTGCAGCAGCCCTCTGTCAGCACACCACCTTCACTTGGAGAGTTCTAACTAGTCCAAGGGACTCTTAAGAGTCTTCTCCAGCACTACATTTGGAAAACATCAATTCTTTGATGCTCAGCCTTCTTCATAGTCCAACTCTCACATCCATATATGACAACTGGAAAAACCATAGCTTTGACTGTATAGACTTTTGTTGGCGAAGTGATGTCTCTGCTTTTTAATACGCTGCCTAGGTTTGTCATAGCTTTCTTCCAAGGACCAAGTGTCTTTTAATTTTGTGGCTGCAGTCACTGTCTGTAATGATTTTGGAGTGCAATAAAATAAAGCCTGTTACTCTTTCCATCCCCCCCGACCCCTGCCTCACCGTCTATTAGCCATGAAGTGATGGCCCTACCTGTTACCAGATTTATAAACAATCCCAAATATGGTAACTCTCTGCCCAGTGCAGGTCCTGAAGCTCACAGTTCCATCTCACTCAGTCACAGAGCCAGTCCTGTACAGAGCTGGCCCTTTGACAGAGGCTTCTTCCCCATCAGGAGATGGGTCTGATACATGTCTTACTGTCATTATCATCATCTCTTTTAACAGGGGAGCTGGGCCTGGACTGTGTGCTAGCTTAGACCTTACCTGCCTTGGTTTCCCAATGATGCTCCATTTCCCCTAATACTGGAGTTGGATCTTGGCTAGAACACTTGTTCAGTAGAAAGCTAATGTGAGCTATGCATGCAAGCCACATTGGAAAAAGTAAAATGGTGGGAATTTCCTGGTGGTCCAGTGGTCCATACTTCTATAGCAGGGGGCATGTTCAATCCCTGGTTGGGGAACTAGGATCCTGCATGCCATGTGGTGTAACCAAAAAGAAAAAAAAGGAAAAAAGCCCAACAACAACAAAAAGGTAAGAAAGAAATAGATGAAATTAATCTTAATGATATATTTTATTTAACTCAATATAGCCAAAGTATTATCGTGTCAACATGAAGGCAATATAATAAAGAGTATTAATGAGCTATTCAACTAATTTTTTTTCATACTAAATCTTTAAAATCCCAAGCAAATTGGACACTTATGACACTTATGACTTGTACGATTATGACTTATCTTGACAGTCCAGCCACACTTCACTTGTTCAATAGCTGCATGTAGCTGTGGCCACATGTTGGCTGGGATGTTGGACGATACACATCCTGACCCTACACTGGTTAGTTTGGACATTGTTGCAGCCTAGAAGGAGAACCTGGAGTGAGGCAGAGTCCAGTCTCTGGGCATTTCTGATGGGTGATCACTGTTCACCAGCCCAGGGCCCACCTTCCTCTGGAGACTGGAATCAACCTGCAAAGAACATTAATTATAGTTTATCCTGGGCCAGACTGCTGTGTGCTAAGAGCTTTGCAAGCATTATCTCATTCTATCCTCAGGAAAATCTGGAGGTTCTTTTTATTACCTCTGGGGAATAAGAGGTTATGTAAGTTGCCTAAGGTCAGAGAGTTGCTAAGTGGCAGTGCCAGGATTCAGAACCAGTTCCATCTGACTGTGGAGTTTGCACTCCTACATGATGTACTGTATCCCCTGTCTTCCTCCCTGCCCTCGTCCCCGCCCCGTGGACCTTGGGACTGGATGGCTGCCCTCTTTCCCACCCAGAACCCATCCAGCAGCCCAGTCTGTGCCTTTCCTCCATGGCCTTTCCTTCTTATTCACCTGGCCCGGCTGACTCAGCATGAATATCCAGGCATGTTGTGTAGACAAGCTTCTCTGGCATGGGGTCCCAGGAAAAACAGACCTATAGGGCAATCCGTGTGACACATTACTCTCTCTTCCGTTTGGAAAGCTGGTGAGCCCTGAGTTCCTGGCAGGCTTGCTTGCAGCTAATGAACTCAGGAATATGGAATTAGAAAACACCCTGAGCTGGTTGCTCAGCTAATGGAGACATATTGCATGTCTCAGGAGCTTGTCTCAGGTCTCTGGGGACCTGGAGCCTCTTGTGTTAAACAGCTGCTTTAGCACATTGTCTGCCCTGGGAGCGGGTGCAGTGAAGAGCTCTTATGAGGAATCCTTAGGGACTGGAGGAATGTTTGCTATGAGATGGATTTTTCTGGGTGCAAACACTCCCTACTGGTCTAGTTTTCTCCTGGGAGGAAAGAAGGATTGGACTGAGTGCACTGAGGATGCAGACAGCAATGAGTGGCCTACTGAACTTCATGACCTCTGTGGGCATTCAACCTGATGGGACATTCAGCTGTGTCCTAAGGGTGTTTTGTCCACACCAGAGGTATAAAATACAGTCTCCATTCTGAGCTAGCTCACTTTGTCCTCGGGGAGCAGAAGGGGCCTAGGACTGTACCAAGTCCCTGAATACAGGAAGCACATGCATCAAAGCATCACGCTTGACCTTTGGGGCCAGACTGACAAGACGTTGTGTGTTCTGAGTCAGTTTATCTACTTTTAAGATCAGGATTCCACTTTTGAGGAATTTCTGGGTACGTGAAGGTAACTAGCACATTCTTGGTTCATAGAAGACCTTCAATGTATGCTAGTGTTCATTCTCTTAATAAGGTGAAGCCAGGGAAATGCAGAGAAAGGCATGATTAATTCTAAGAGAGAGAAATCAGAAAAAGTTTCATAGAGGAGGCAGGTTTGGGGCTTGACTTTGACAAACGAAGAGTTAGAGATATGGAAAGAGGAATTTCAGGTGGATGTGTTTGGGGAGAAGCCTCCAGGTTGTCCCACTAGTCGTGATCTCTGGGTTTACACATTAACCATCTCCCCATCTTCCCGGTTTCTGATCTTCTCCTGATTTGCCTGAGTCTGAATTAGATCTTCATCCGTGTGCTTCCATAACCACGATGTGCTTCTCTATCTGGCACTTGCTGAGGTTTGTTGATTGTGGGTATACTGGATTGAATAATGTGCCTTCAAAATTTGTGTCCACTCGGATCCTCAGAATGTGACGTTATTAGGAAATAGGTTTTAGTAGATCTAATTAAGGTCAAAGGATGGGCCTGAAATCCATTGACTGGTGTCCTTGTAAGAAAGGCATAGGAAGACCCAGAGAGAAGAAGGTGATGTGAAGATGCCCAGGAAAGAAGCCAGGTGAGGAGAGAGGCAGAGGTTGGAGTGATAGAGCAACAAGGGACACCAAGGACTGCTGTAGCCACTGGAAGCTAGGAAAAAGCAAGGAAGGATTCTTTCTTTAGAGCCTTCAGAGAGAGCATGGCCCCATCAGCACCTTGATTTTGGATATCTAGCATCCAGAACTACAAGAGCATACCTTTCTGTTAGATTTCTGTGGCAGCTCTAGGAAATTAAGAATACAGTGGCAATGGTTCTTTCTCTATTAGACTGTGACTTTCTTTATATGGTTGTGATTTCCGTGTCCAGTACAGTTCCTCTCCTGGAGTAGATGTCCAATTTCTGCTTGTTAAGTGAATGAATGAATAGCACTTGGCCATTTAAAGCCTGACCATTCTGTGTGTCATGATTTTCACTCTCCCTTACCCCCAGCATATCTACAGTACTCTGTGTATCAATTATGTGACATTTTAATAGTTTGATTCATGTCTAGGTTCCATTTCTCTCTCTATGATTGCACTTTCTCAAGGGTACATTTGGATCCTGCCACATGGTCTAATGTGGTGTCCAGCGCTGGGCTGGGATAGACCCTGCACAGTCCAGGCCTCCGCAGCCTCAGAGAAGAGCTCCAGAGATGATCAGAAATGGACAAGCTTCAGCTGTCACCTTCAAAGTGGACAAAATAATATTCTACTTCCAGGACTATTGTATTAAATGAGGGAACTAGCACAAGTACCGGAGAAGGCGATGGCACCCCACTCCAGTACTCTTGCTTGGAAAATCCCATGGATGGAGAAGCCTGGTAGGCTGTAGTCCATGGGGTCGCTAAGAATCGGATACGACTGAGCGTCTTCATTTTCACTTTTCACTTCCATGCATTGGAGAAGGAAATGGCAGCCCACTCCAGTGTTCTTGCCTGGAGAATCCCAGGGTCGGGGGAGCCTGGTGGGCTGCCGTCTATGGGGTCACACAGAGTCGGACACGACTGAAGCGACTTAGCAGCAGTAGCAGCAGCACAAGTACACAAAGGTGCTTGTTAAACAATGTGCATTGTAAAGACAATTTGAGTCAAATCTGGTTCCCTCTAAGATCCAGACATGGCTGGTTTGTTTGGAAGTCTGATTGGATAGACTCATCTTTGTTTATGAACCAGCATAAGCGCCTTCATTCTACAGTTACACATGGTTATTCCCATACCAAAGCTTTGAATGTATAGATAAGGATGGGTCCACCCACCTTCACCAATGGTGTCTGCTATTCAGAATTCTCCCCTGGTCTAGCCCTCTGTAGATTCCTCTTTGAACTCCAGAGAAAGAGGGAGCTACAAATAAGCATAAGTGCACCTATACTTGTCACAATACTTTTCCTTACAAAGGAACTTGTAAGACTTTTCCTCCACTTCAGCACAAAGATAGGTTGACTTAAGCACACTAAAGATAGAAGGAAGCAAAGCGCTGCTTTGGCATCTTCAGAATTGTATGTAGCATGTTAGTTGTATTTTTGGAGGGTCCATGGGAGCTGTTTCAAAAGTGTGCCCTAGCAAGTGTGTTGGGGTGCCTTTACACAGGACTGAAGGTGATGGACATTGGGAACGAGTTCTGGACCAGGAAGGGAAGACAAAGTAGGTGATGAGAGCAGGCAGAGGGAGGAAGTGAGCACACATGAGACAGCCCTTAGAGGCCTCCTGGGAATCAGTGGGGGAATGATGAGGATGATGCTAGAGTCCAAATAGAATCAGACCTGCTCAAATACTGTCTTAATGAGAATCCGTATCTATCTCCCAGGCTAGTTTGTCCTGGAAACACATAGGCTACATTGAAAACAGGAGCCTGTCAATGTCACTGAGCCTGAATTATTTGTAGGAGGAAATGGAACGAAGAAAAGGATACATATGAGGAGGAAGTTTTGAGTAGATGGTTCAAAAGAAAATAAGAGAGATAACATTGGGTCTTGTCATTAGCACATCCATATGCACTGTGTCTGGACTCTGTGGGAGAGGCCTGTTCTTCCTGTTTGTGCACAGAATTCAGCAGGGTCTTAGTGTATTAAAGACTAAAGGAAAACTTTTGGCACCTCTGAGGATGACAGCTTTGGATGTCATCCCTTGGTGTCACCACCCTGGAATGAGCATTATTCACCCACAGAATAGTAGGAAAGTACTAGAAGGACCTGATGCCCAGTGACAGCTCCAGAGTTTCCATCTTTTATACATAATCTGCAATGTGGCTTAGTCACATCAGCATCTTGGTACTGTGACCCAGTGAAATGTCATAGTATTTGGACGACTCTTCTTGAGACAAAAATGGAGGTTGGTACATGTGTTCCCAGTCATCTCCGACTCCTTGCGATCCCATGGACTGTAGCCTGCTAGGCTCTTCTGTCCATGAGATTTCCTAGGCAAGAACTAGAGTGGGTTGCCCTTTCCCCCTCCAGGGGATCTTGCTGACCCAGGGATTGAACCTGCGTCTCCCACGCCCCCTGCATTGGAGGCAGATTCTTTACCACTTGAGCCAGTAGGGAAGTCTGAAGCAGGTACAGGGAGAGACAATTTCAACATCTTTCATTTAGTTAACATTTAACAGATGAGATGGTTTTGTTATCATAGATCAGGAGTGGGTTTAAGAAACAGTTGCTTCTAAGAGAAAGAATAACTGCCAACCAATCCTTCCAAAACCAATGTCACTGTTTAGAAAGATAAGTCAATTTTAAACTTATTTATGGTGAATAATCCTATTTAAAAACTGGGTCAGTCATTAGGTTATAGACATTTTTCAGTTAGTTTCTCTTGGTGAGTGTGCCGGGAAGTTGTTTAAAACTCTTTATAGATTTCATGCATACCAGTGTATATATATGTGTGTGTGTATATATGCATCTATGTATACGTGGCTAATGGGAGCATTCCATGTGCTTTGGATTTTTCCTTGTATGTAGATCTCATCGTTTTGATGCTCCTCCTCCTGTTCCTGTTAATTTCTTTTTTTCAAATGGGTTTTGGGGTGATAAAATTGATCTTCATCGAAGGGCAGGGATTCTACTCATTGCTGACCTGTTACATTTTAAGAATAGTCCTGAGGGTACATTTTAATAGTCCTGATGAGAAAACATAGGATACTGTCCCCAGAGAATTGAGTTTCATATAAAAGGAATAGTTTCAGTGAGCCTAGACCCCTGCATCATCCTGTACATAGAAAAGTAGCAAATTTTTAAACTTGAGATACATGATTTTCTTTAATTAAGAGTAATCCTTTGATTGTCCAACTACCTGGTCTTTGTTGCAAAAACCCCTGTATATCCTGGCTCCTCCCCACCCCCTTGCCTCTTTAGAGCGGTCTCTCAGAGTTATCTGAGAGGCTTGGTCCTGGGCTTCAGTCCTCCATGTTGTCTGCTGAATAAAACATAAATCTCAAAAAAAAAAAGAATAGTTCTAATGTAAACTAATTACATTATGTAGTTTCTTCGTGTAGGTTAGAGTGTGAAAGTCTTCCCTGGTTTCAGCAGCAGGAATAGATGAGGTTCCTTACTTATTTGTGGGGTGTATCTGATTTGATTCTGCTTTGTGAACAAAGTGAATCTTCTAACTTGCTAATCTTGTTTCCTTTTTAGCATTGGTTGCTAGGAAGCTCAGAGTCAAAATTTGTTTTTATTTCTATTGTGTTATATAGGATTTACTGTCTTGCATTTGATAAACTAGCTTTACCCTTGAGCCTACTATCCTTATTTCTTTGATGTCTTCTTAAATGATTTATCTTTAGTTCAGTTTATCTGAAAATCCTATATTCATCTTTATAAGCTACCATAAGTACCTTTTTGGAGTTAGGCAGAGCTATAAATACACACATATTACAATATTGTTTTTTGACTTATGGATGGAGGAAAAGGCAAGGATTTAGAATCTTGGCATAACTCACCTCATTTCTCTTATTCTCAGCTTCCTTATCTATAATATGGGGTGAACAGTAAATTCTAGACTAGTGGACTCTTGTGAAAATCAAATGAGACAGTTGGCGCTAAAGTCTTTTGTAATATTACTCATAATAGCAAAAGTATGAGACCGCTTTTCCTTTCTATTAAAAATTATGTGTGTAGTACACATAGTTTGAACATAAAGTAGTACCAAAAGCTTACATCAGTCAGTTCAGTCGCATAGTCGTGTCCGACTCTTTGCAACCCCATGGAGTGCAGCAAGCCAGGCTTCCCTGTCCAACACAAACTCCCAGAGCTTGCTCAAATTCATGTCTATTGAGTCAGTGATGTCATCCAACCATCTCATCCTCGGTCATTCCCTTCTCCTCTTGCCTTCAATCTTTCCCAGAATCAGGGTCTTTTCTAATGAGTCAGTTCTTCTCATCAGGTGGCCAAAGTATTGGAGCTTCAGCTTCAACATCAGTCCTTCCAGTGAATATTCAGGACTGATTTCCTTTAGAATTGACTGGTTTGGTTTCCTTGCAGTCTTCTCCAACAAGAGTCTTCTCCAACACTACTGTTCAAAAGCATCAGTTCTTCAGTGCTCAGCTCTCTTTATGGTCCAGCTCTCCTATCCTTATATGACTACTAGAAAAACGATATCTTTGACTGGATGGAGATTGGTCGGCCAAGTAACATCTCTGCTTTTTAATATGCTGTCTAGGTTGGTCATAGCTTTTCTTCCAAGGAGCAAGTGTCTTTTAAATTTATAGCTGCAGTCACCATCTGCAATGATTTTGGAACCCAAGAAAATAAGGTCTGTCACTATTTCCATTGTTTCCCCATCTATTTGCCATGAAGTGATGGGGCTGGATGCCATGACCTTCATTTTCTGAATGTTGAGTTTTAAGCCAGCTTTTTCACTCTCCTCTTTCATCAAGAGGTTCTTTAGTTCCTCTTTGCTTTCTCCCATAAGGGTGGTGTCACTGCATATCTGAGGTTATTGATATTTCTCCCAGCTATCTTGATTCCAGCTTGTGCTTCATCCAGCCCGGTATTTCACATGAGGTACTCTGCATGTGTGTTAAATAAGCAGGGTGACAATATATAGCCTTGATATACTCCTTTCCCAGTTTGGAACCAGTCTGTTGTTCCATGCCCAATTCTAACTGTTGATTCTTGACCTACATACAGATTTCTCAGGAGGCAGGTAAGGTCGTCTGGTGTTTCCATCTTTTGAAGAATTTTCCACAGTTTGTTGTGATCCACACAGTCAAAGTCTTTGGCATAGTAAATAAAGCAGAAGTGGATGATTTTCTGGAACTCTCTTGCTTTTTGATGATCCAACGGATGTTGGCAATTTGATTTCTGGTTCATAAATTCCTTGCCCCAACTTTTTAAAATCTCTGGTCTATATTTCAGAGGAAGCTACTTTAAACTCTTCTGTTTCTTTGATATTTATCTTCAAATGTCTAAATAATATACTTTAAATGTTTTTTTTAAAATACTATGTATTGAATTTCTATTATGTTTCTTGAGGATTTATCTCCCTTATAAACCCATTTATTCCCTTCCAGTTCTCCAGATTCCCAGTGTAATTATATAATATTTTTTAACCTATTTATAGATAGGCTATTACTGTCACAACTCCTTAAATAGTTCACTACCTGGCTAAGTAGTATGGATTCTTTATTATATTATTTTTGTGTTTTTGTGTGCTTCATAAGCACCTCAATTTTTTTCTTTTTATTAATTTTCTATTTATGTATGACACTAACTTTTTTCCCTAAATATAGCAATAGATATTTTGAACACAAAGTGGTAATTTTTCCAAATGCTTAAATACATAAGGTAAAACCTATTAATTCTATATTTTTTTCCTGGGAAATTCTTTCCTATAGTTCTCAGTACCCTTTATCTGAACTGGGTTGGGTTTTCTTTAGGCTTGATACACATCATAAATTCTGTTAGCTACTTTCCTTTATTCCTAAATCTTTTAACTTCCACTTTCTCAACCCAGCCCTCCTTCTGCTGAATTAAATCCTTTAGTAGTTTCTAAGGAAAGGTGTAAGGGGTAACCATTTTTGAGGCTTGGTATATAAAACATTGCTATAATTTTCCTTCTTACCTGAATGGTAGTTTAGCTTGATATAAAATTCTAAGTTAAAAAAATGTCTCACAAACTTAGAGGACACGCTTCACTGTCTAAAAATCAGTGTTGAAACTGAGAAGACTAATACCTTCTTATATGTATTCCATGTGTGTAACTTGCATTTTGCTTCTAGAAGCTTTTTACATTTTCTGTTTATCTCTGGTATCTTAAAATTTCACAATGATTTGCATTTATATGAGTATGTTTGTTTTTGTGTATGTACACATAAGCCCCTTTAATTAAAGACTTGTGTAAAGCAACTACACTCCAATAAAAAATTTTAAATGATTTGTATCCTTCATTTTTTGATAATTTCTTTTTATTCTTTTCTTCATTCTGGTTTTCTTTAATTTTTATTATTGAGATGTAATTACTCCTGGTTGATTCTCTTATTCATCTCTGTGTCTTTTTGTTCCTGCTATATGTTAAGATTTTTTCTACTTCAGTATTTCTGATGAATTTTACTTAGATTAACATACTTTAATATCTGAGAGCTCTCTCTTGTTCTCTAATTATTTCCTTTTTATAGCACCCATTTCTTGTTTTATGGATGCAATAGTATCTCTTATTACTTTAAAGACATGTTTCTTTTTTCAAAAGCTTTCTCAGGCTCCCTATGTTGTTTCTATTTCTTCCAAATTTCTTTTTTTTCAAATATTTATTTCAACTCTTTGAGAAAGTCATGTTGATGGTATTTCTTAAATGACAAATTATGCTCCACACTCTGTTCTCATTTAAAACTTAGTCATTTCATGGAAGCTGTGTTTGTGTGTGTGTGTGTGTTGATTGAATGTTTATGAACTGGTAGGTTTCAGTCTAGTCACATTGTGGACTGAGAATATCTCACCATTGGTAAAGCCATGGAAGGTCTGTGCATGGTATTTTCTCTAGAACTGTTTGATTTTTCTAGAGACAGATCTTCAAAATCTCTGCTTTGAACTTTTTAGATTACTGCAGCCTCTCGGGACTGCAGTTAATAGGTCAACTTAGTTGTAAAAGTCTTGTTTCAGCCTTGCCCCTGCCCACCCCACCCCTCATTGGGCCTAATGCTTTCCATTGGGCCTGGTGCCTCTGAGCCTGTCTAGATTCTGTCTGAAATACACCTCTGTCTTACCACCATGGAGGCTGAGAAAGGGGTAATGATGGGGCTTCCTATAGTGAAGGAGGAGCTGGGGAGGGGCTGTTCCTCTTCATACAGACCTTCAGCTAATACCTCTTTTATATTTCAACCCCCTCCCTCTGTTCTAAGAGTCCCTCTCTTTTTTTTCCAGGGCTCCTGCAGGGAAAATTGCCCACTAAATTCTCATGATTTTATTCATCCATCTGTAGGCACTGAGTTTGTAACTTACTCTGCTCTGCTAAGTTCTGAAATCTGTTGAATTTTCATCTTCTGAAGACATTTTCTCTGTTCTCTCTGTCCTTGGATGTTTTGTATCTCTTCCTTTACTATCATTTTAGTGAGGTTATGAGAAGGGGAAAAGTAAAATAAATCTACTGTATTTAACCTGGAGCCTTATTTGAATTTCATAATGAATATATCATTATTTAACTTTATTGAAGTAGAATTTATATACAATAAAATGTACTCATTTTGAATACATTGGGTAATGACTTTTGACAAATGAAAATAGCCATGTAACCACCACGATCAAGGCATAATTTTTTTTTGAAAGAAATACTTCCATTTGCAAAATCATGGATGAAACATGAGGGCATTATAATAAGGTAAATAAGTCAGACAGAGATATATAAATATACTATGATCTTACTTATATGTAGAATCTAAAAATGCTCTCAAATTTGTAGAAAGAGTAGATTTGTGGTTCCAGGGGTGAAAGGGTGGGGGAAACAGATGAAAGTGGTCAAAGGGTATAAGATGAATAAATTCTGGAGATCTAATGTACAGCACATGTGCTCTGCTCAGTCACTTCGGTCGTGTCTGACTCTTTGCGACCCCGTGGACTGTAGCCCACTGGGCTCCTCTGTCCATGGGATTTTCCAGGCAAGAATATTGGAGTGGGTTGCCATTTCTTTCTCTAGGGGCTTTTCCTCCCCAGGGATTAACCCACGTCTCCTGTATCTCCTGCATTGGCAGGCAGATTCTTTACCACTAGCGCCACCTGGAAAGTCCATGTATAGATAGTGACTAAGTCAAAACATTGTATTGCATACTTAAAAGTTCTTACCCCATACACAAACTGGTAACTATGTTAGTGATAGCTATGTCAACTTATTGTAGTAATCATTTCACAATATAAATATACATATCAAAACATCACACTGTGTACATTAAACTCACACTATGTTATATGACAATTATATTTCAATAGAGCTGGGAAAAATATGCTCTTATTACCCCCGAAAATCCCTTATTGCCCCTTACAGTTAGTCCCCTTAGTCCTGCCTCCAGACAGTTGTTGGTCTGGTTTCTGTCACTGTGAATTATAAATGTATTATTTTGTTTAAGAAATGATAACAGGAGTTATGCAGTTTGTGAGATTGCAAAAAATTTTTAAAAATTGTCTTTGTAATGAAGAACTAATACATTTTAGAAAAACACAAAACACAAATCTAATTTAAGAAAGTGTACTATCAACAGTAAGTTCAGTTCAGTTCAGTTCAGTCGCTCAGTCGTGTCCAACTCTTTGCGACCCCATGAATCGCAGCACGCCAGGCCTCCCTGTCCATCACCATCTCCCGGAGTTCACTCAGACTCATGTCCATCGAGTCCATGATGCCATCCAGCCATCTCATCCTGGGTCGTCCCCTTCTCCTCCTGCCCCCAATCCCTCCCAGCATCAGAGTTTTTTCCAATGAGACAACTCTTCGGATGAGGTGGCCAAAGTACTGGAATTCTAGCTTTAGCATCATTCCTTCCAAAGAAATCCCAGGGCTGATCTCCTTCAGAATGGACTGGTTGGATCTCCTTGCAGTCCAAGGGACTCTCAAGAGTCTTCTCCAACACCACAGTTCAAAAGCATCAATTCTTTGGTGCTCAGCCTTCTTCACAGTCCAACTCTCACATCCATACATGACTACTGGAAAGTGCTTGCCAGATATTAACATATTTTTAAATCAACATATGCCTTACTGGGGTCGCACAGAGTCGGACACAACTGAAGCTACTTAGCAGCAGCAGTATACCTTACTGGAAGCTGTTGGGAGGAGAGGGATTTTGCTAGGGGAAGGTGGCTTGAGGCTGGGCTGGGGAGAAGAAGCTGAGAGAGACAATGGGACCAGCTGGAATCCCACATAGAAATTTACCCCATGTTTCCTTTTGGAGAAACTGGTAATTGGAGAAAAGCTATTATTAGATTCTGTGAAGTGAGTGGTCAACTAAATGTCTGTGAACCCCTTGGTCTTTGGAGCTAAAAGGAAGAATTGTGCTCTCAAAGAATATAGGAGATAGAGTCTGCAAAGTAACTTGTTCAGATGGTGTTTCTCTTATCTGTGAGCAGTGAACACCCAGGGAACATAGTCATTCAACAGGAAGACAGAAGGAAGAAAATACAGATCCAAATGAGGATAACTTAAATTAAGAGCCAGTGTTTCTCTCAGATATAAACAGAGTAGGGGGTTGAGATGTCCCTGGAGTCAGGAAGGATTTTCTTCCTTTTAAAAAAATTTTATTGGAATATAGTTGATTTACAAGGATGTGTTATTTTCAAGTGATACAGATACATATTGTTGTTCAGTCGCTTAGTTGTGTCTGACTCTTTGAGACCCCACAGGCTGCAGCACAGCAGTCTTCCCTGTCCTTCACCATCTCCTGGAATTCACTCAAACTCATGTTGGATGGTGATGCCATCCAGCCATCTCATCCTCTGTCATGCCCTTCTCCTCCTGCCTTCAATCTTTCCCAGAATCAGGGTCTTTTCCAATGAGTCAGCTCTTTGCATCAGGTGGCCAAATTATTGGAGCTTTAGCTTCAGCATCAGTTCTTCCAGTAAATATTCAAGACTGATTTTCTTTAGGATGGACTGGTTGGATCTCCTTGCAGTCCAAGGGACTCTCAAGAGTCTTCTCCAACATCACAGTTCAAAAGCATCAATTCTTCTCCACTCAGCCTTCTTTTTGGTCCAACTCTCACATCCTTACACGACTACTGGAAAAACCATAGCTTTGACTAGACGGACCTTTGTTGGCCAAGTAATGTCTCTGCTTTTTAATACTCTGTCTACATTGGTCATAGATTTTCTTCCAAGTGGCAAGTGTCTTTTAATTTCATGGCTGTAGTCACCATCTGCAGTGATTTTGGAACCCAAGAAAATAAAGTCTGTCACTGTTTCCATTGTTTCCCCATCTATTTGCCATGAAGCAATGGGGCTGGATGCCATGATCTTCATTTTTTGAATGTTAAATTTTAAGCCAGGTTTTTCATGCTCTTCTTTCACCTTCATCAAGATATTTTCAGATTCTTTTCTCATACAGGTTATTATTATTTTTTTTTCCTTGCCTCTGATTTTATTTATTTATTTATTTTTAAAATTTTAACTTTAGTTTACTTTACATTACTGTATTGCTTTTGCCAAACATTAACATGAATTCACCATGAGTGTACAAGCATTCCCAAACATGAATCCCTTCCCACCTCCCACCCCATACCATCTCTCTGGGTCCTCTCCTTGCACCATACAGGTTATTACAGAGTTTTGAGTAGAGTTCCTTGTGTTATACAGTAGGTCCTGTTGGTTATCTATCTTATATATAGTAGTATATATATGTTAATCCCAAGATCCTGATTTATCTTCCTATGCCTCTGATGTTTTTTGGCAGTCATAAGTTTGTTTTCAATATCTGTAAGTCTGTTTCTGTTTTGTAATTATGTTCATTTGCATCATTTTTTAAAAATTAGATTCCCTATATGAGTGATAGCAGAAGATATCTGTCTTTATCTAACTTACTTCATCCTAAGTATGATTATCTCTAGGTCAAAGGAGGAATTTTCAAGTCTTTGAACTTCAATGTTTTAAAGGGGCAGAAGAGCACACATCTTTAGGATGAAGGTGATTAATAGCTGATTGGAACTCTTTGATATATAGAAGTTTCTTTTTCTTTTCAGTTCTAATCAAAAAGCCTTGAAGTTAATTGGAGAAGGTTGTTTGTAAAAAAAATTTGAACTTCGATACCATAAATGTTTTTCATAGTTAACATGGGTTCTTAATGGACAAAAAGGATTAAAAGACTAAGTGGGAAGGGGAGGGGAGGAACAATTCTGTCACTTGGAATACTTAAACCCAGTTGAAGAAAAATCAATAACCGCAGTCAAGTTGTTGTGGGAAAATGGCATAATTAAAATTGCCTTTACTCATGAGGCTATGTCTGAGTTCTTTGTTGTTGTTTTAGGTTGAAAGGGAAATATAGTTGGGAATTTAGTATATAAATTTATTGAAAGTATGTCTGTCAGAGCTGGGATTTCTGTTAACTCTGAACATTAATATGGAGACAAATCCATTGTAACAGCAAGGGTTTTGCTGAAAGCACTACTTGATGGCATAGGGCAAAAGAGTATATGTTCTTTTAAAATTATCTGATTGGAGTTAGTGATATAATTTTTGCTGTCATCCTACTCAACAAACCTTAGCATTTTTCTTGCTCTTTTCTCTTTCCTAACCCTTGAGTAAGCGAAGTAATTCCTGGCTGAGTGGTCAAAGAGCTGTGACAAATGACATCCAGAAGAGTCTTATTGGCCTTGGAAGGACAGATTCTAGTGTGACATCAGTTGTTTCTTCAGTTGCCTAACAAGAGTCAGCCTGACAGTGGGAAGAAAAAAGGTAGAGAAGAAAAAGGAGGCCAACTCAGCTTCAGCTCAGAAATTTTAAATGTTTTCAGGTAGTTTTTTGATCTCCCTGTGTTATACATTTTCATAAAGAGACCGTAAGAGTAAAACCACAATTAACTGGGAGATTAGTGAGTTTCTGATTCTATGAGTTTCTGTATTGGCCTTTCTTGAAAGTGAAAGTGAAGTCACTCAGTCGTGTCTGACTCTTTGCACCCCATGGACTGTAGCCTTCCAGGCTCCTCTGTCCATGGGATTTTCCAGGCAATAGTATTGGAGTGGGTTGCCATTTCCTTCTCCAGGGGATCTTCCCAACCCAGGGATCTTCCCAACTCAGGGATCTTCCCAACCCATTGACCTTTATTACTAAGGTAAAAATAAAGCCCAAATTTGTTGAGAAAGGGTCTTGGAATGTTTTAATAGTTAGAGTATAGGATTCAGGGAGTTGGAGTTAAATGCACATTGGTCCAGGCCTCAGGGCATGGAGGATTTGTTTGAATCATCATCCCCACCAATACATGTTCTGTTTCTCAGTTTCATCTATTATTTGGAGAATCTGAGGAAAATAATATGTGAGGGGTTTGGTTCATTTTGTTCAAGTTATCTGACGTTTAACTGTGTTTGCAAATGCTCAGTAATTGTAAGTCCTATTTTTGTTTAAAGCAAAGATAAGAATAGCACAGGACTCCCCTGGTGGTCCAGTGGTCAAGAATCCACCTGCTAATGCAGGGGACCTGGGTTTGATCCCTGGTCCAGGCATCTACATACCATGGGGTCACTTGCACCACAGCTAGGAGCCCCGACTCTGGAGCCTGCAAGCCACAACTACTGAGCCCACATGCTGAGAGCCCATGTTCTTCAGTAAGAGCAGCCACTGCAATGATGAGCCTTCCCATCACAGCCAGAGAGTAGCCCTCGCTGGCCACAACTAGAGAAAGCCCATGTGCGGCCAAGGAAAAAGAATAGAGCAACTTGGGCTTTGGGAAACTGGGAATTCTAGTGTATTCTGTGCTCCCTGTATGATCTTGGCAAGTCTTCTCATCTTGGTTTCATAATTTTTTATGTGGTAAAATATATACAACATAAAACTGACCAATCGGGCCCTTTTTTAAAGTGTAAATTTCAGTGACACTAAATACATTCCCCGTGTTGTGCCACTGTCACCATTATCCATGTCCACAACTTTTTCATCATCTCAAACTAAAACTCTGCATCCTTCAATCAACAACTTCCCATTCTCCTCTCCCCTCAAGCCCTGACAACAGCATTATACTTTCTTTCTTTATGAATTTGACTATTCTAGGTACCTCATTTAAGTAAAATCATACGATATTTATCTTTTGTGTCTGGGGTATTTCATTTAGGATACTGTCTTCAGGTTTCATCCATATTGTAGTATGTATCAGAATTGCATTGCATTTGAAATCTGAATAACCTTCCATTGTAGATATTCTACATATTGTTTATCCATTCATCTGCTGATGGACATTTGGGTTGTTTTCACCTTTTAACTACTGAAATAATGCTGCTATGAACATAGGTATACAAGTATCTGCTTGAGTCCCTGCCTTCAGTTCTTTGGGGTTCATATCAAGAAGTGGAATTGCTGGATCGTATGATAACTCTGGGTTGAGCGTTTGACTAACCGCCATATTGTTTTTCATGGCTACTGCACCCGTCTAGAGTCTTTCACCATTGAGTGTAATGTTACCTATGGGCTCTTCATTTGTGGCCTTTAGTATGTTGAGACAGTTGCTTTATATGCCTAGTTTCTTGAGTGTTTTATTGGTTTCAGTTTCTTAGTTATAGAAGTAGCAGGTTGAATGAGGTGACTCACTCAGCATGATAAACAGGAAGTGTATCATTAGGTGACCTTTGATACTTGAGTCAAACTTTTTGAATCTTGATTTTTCATTCATAAAATAAAGATAATAGTTTCTACTACACATGGTTATCAGAAAGATTACATGAAATGATGTATGTTACTGGCATAGAACACATAGCAGTTGCTTAATAATTGTTCATTTCCCTGTCCATTCCTTTTTGTCATTCAACAAGCATTCATTTAACACCTACCTCTGGGCAAGTTGCTGGGGATATACAACTGACAAACATATAGAACTAGTTGTCAATATACTTACAGTTTATGGATCTCTGTACTCTTTTTCCAGTTCCAATAATCTTTTCTCATTCACGGACAGAAAATACTTTGTATGTCTACTATAGACCAGATGCAGAGCTAAGCACAAAGTTAGGTGCTAATAGTCAGTGGTGATCTCCTCCTCCTTCCCCAACAAACACACATAAAACAGAGGAGGCCTTTTGTCTTTGCAAGCTTACAAACTTGTGGGGGAAGATAGAGAATAAATAAAAAAGGAAATATATAAGTTTGAATTGTTCCTGGTAAGAGCTATGGAAGTAATAGAATGCTATGAGAGAGAGTGAGCAATGGAAAATGGAGAAGTTGATGGAAAGATCAGAGGAAAAAACCTTGGTTAGCAGGTTGAGGCCAGAAAAAGGAAGATGGAACCAGGAAAGAGAGGAGTTGGGGGAGAACCCAGCCAGGGGAAATTGTAGGTACAAGGTCCTAGGCAGGGGAGGACATAGTTTGTTAGACACTAAGACGTGGGGAAGTGGTTAAAAATGGTGGTAGTGGAAAGAAGAGGCCAAAGTGAGAAGTTTGTATTTCACTCAAATTTCAATGGGGAGCCAGGGAAGTTTTTCCAGTAGGGCATATGGCATGATCTGATTTCTAGTTCAGGAGGCATGCCCTCATTGTTGCATGAAGGATGTGTTATAGAAGCCAAAATTAGAAGCAAGGAGTTAAGATGGGAAGAACTAGTATTGTTTTAGGGGAGAGATGATGGTAGCTTGGTTAAGGTGTGGGAATAGGGTTTCAAGTTTTGGTTCGAGCAACTGGAAAGATGGTAGTCCATTGAGTTCTGTTCTTGAAAATACACATTTAGGTCAGATGGACACGTCTGTGGTACTTATGATTGGAAAAGCTACTTCTTATTACTTTGCATCAGTTGTTGCCCGCTATAGGATTTGTTCTTAGAAGTGTCATAAATCTCTCCTCCTGCAAACTACTGAAGCTTCCTAACGTGTTTCATTCACAACCTAAAGTAAATTCAGCTGTTCATTCATTCAACAAGTATCTACCAAGATTGTTCTAGGTGCTGGGAATACAGGAGAGGATGAAAAAGCCAAAAATCCCAATTCACATGGACTTGATGTTCTACAGATGTGTGGCAAAGATGTTGTTACATGTGACTTTCTCTAGGGCTCTGAAAAGATTTCAGATATTAACATATCACTTTCTTTGCTTTTCCTTTCTTTTTCCTTTTCTTCTTCGTCTTCTTCTTTTTTTCTTTTGCTTTAAGAGAAAAGGACAATCAATAAGCACTTGTACTTAGGAACCAGAACTTTGGCTTACACTTAAGTGCCGTTGACCTTGGTCAAGTCACTTCATTTCTCTGAGCCTCAGTTTTCCTTTCTGATTCATAGGGAAAATGAAGAAAAACCTGAGTTACAGGGGTTTGTGAGGATTAAACTTATGTCTATGGGAGGGGCTCTCAAAATGCAAGTGCTCAGTAAATGGTAACTGTTAATAATAATCTTATTGTTATTGACTGATTTGTTATTGGCATTCTGAGCTAGAGCCCACTGAGAAAGCATAGCCCAGATCACAATGAAGGATCAGGCTGAGGTAAAAAGTGGGTTAATCCACTCACATTTCTTATCCTCATGACCTTGAACATATTACTTCATACCTCTCAGCTACAGCTGGCCCATTTGAAAATTGGGGACAATAATGTCCAATTCATAGCATTTCCATATGGATCAGAATAAAAGTGTGTTGTGACCAAATCCAGCACAGTGAGGCAATTATTACCATAGGTAGTGATGAAGATCAGGGACCTGCAGCTAGACTTGCCAGGCTTAAAGCTGGACCCCTGCACTTACCCACTGGTGAATTCGGGAATGTTACTTATCTCCCATGTACTTCAATTTCCCCATCTGTATAGAGGAGATTATGGTAGTGTCTACCTTGCAGTGTTGTTTGAGAATTAAATGATATAAGGGCTGCTCAGGGCTGGCATATAGAAGTATTACCCAATGGCCATTGTTATGATCATTATAACAACTATAATCATCTTGGCTGCCCTCTTTCAGAGTCTATAGAATGCCTTATAAAACATTTATAATCTCTCTCCCCATCCTGTCCTCACATGAAGTGAATGAGGTCTTAAAGAAAAAAAACAGCCTCCACCCACAAACTGAAATTCCTCTGTTGGGAGTGCGTCCCCATCTCCTGCTTGCCGCTACGCCACCTGGAGGGGACCCCTTCCCACCCCTGTGGATTCAGCAGTAGGCCTGCTGGAGATCTGAGCAGATGTTTCTGCTTTCCAGACCCAGGCATTTCCTCTCTTTTAGGAGCACATGCCAGCACAGTCAATATCTGGAAACCCGCTGCTTCACAGTAGGGCTGAGAACTAAACTGGTACTTTACTAGAAAATGGTAATAAAGCAATTTAAATTGCTTTTCATCCTCCTTGCTCTTAACGGCTTTTAGGTTCATACGAGACCAATCAATTAATCCTGCTTCAGAGCTGCAGGAATGGGGTGTTTTCCAGCCCCTGAATAAAAGATGGGCCCATAACAGAGATTTTCCAGAGCTGTCCCCTGGATCCTGAGTCTGGTGTCCAGAGCAGCGGGCAGGTGGAGGTGCCCAACTGGGTGATGCCATCTTCCTACAACCTGGCCAGCTCTCCAGGTCCTCACGAATCGCCTCTGCCCCAAGGGCAAACCATGACTGTGATTCTGCTTTGCACACTCTGCTCCTCAGCCTGCTCACTTCCTTCAATCCCCAGTTTCTGTCTGGGAGGATGAAGAAGATAAGATGATTTACCTGGATGGAAAGAGATGCACAAATATAAAAAGGAGTTGCCTTTTCTTTCTTGACCAAGTACAAGATAGTTTGTTTGAAAGCTTCTTCCCTTACCTTGAGGAAATTCTCACGATTCCCAGCATCCTCAGGGCTGTGCCTGGCATACAGTAACTCTCAGAGAATAATGGATGACGAGAATTAAAACAGAAATGAAGTGAAAATTTTGAAAGAAGGGAGGTTAGGGCACGAATTTTTCCCTTCTCTTCATGACCAAGTATTGAATAGTCTACTTTTAGAAATGTAATTTCCTTAAAAAATTCTTAGGACCAAAAGATAAATGATTAATCCGTAAGTGGAAGGTAACAGATTGAAAGTGATCAATGCAAGGAGACCATCTCACTGGTTCTCCTGCAGATAGATTGGTGATGGGATGAAGTGGTGCTTTTCCCTTGATGAGGAATCAGTGTGGGGTATTGCTCCATCGCAGCACAGGTTTTACCAGAAGTTATCTTGAGACCTCAAGCACAACTTGTTTAGACACTTTCCAGTTGCAATTTTTTTCTAGGCTGTTAAAAATATTGACTTTGACAGCTTTAAAATGATGGCCTCGAAATTGGAATAATTTACATTCTGGAATTAAGATAATTCAGGCATTTCTGCTGGCAATGACAGAGGGTGGGTAGGAGCCAGTTATATAAATCCCAGATTGGAAGGAGACTGAGCTATTAGCATAGATTGGTCTGCCTTGGGTATTCGGAGCAGTCACCTTCCCATGTAAATGGATCTTTCTGTCTCTCCCAGGCAGGCCCATACTCTGAGCTATTTTTGGAGCTCCTTTTGGATCAGGTGATGTAGAAGAGGGTGGGAGAAGGCCGCCAACTCAGGCCACATGCCTGTTGCTGGCCTCTTGGTGTTCTGCAAGAGACTCGGAAAGCCTGAGGAAAAATTCTAGCCACTGTCTGGCTGTTGTGTGTTTACCCTAGACGTTCTCCCCTTGAAATCCTGGGTCTCAGTCCCAGGGAGTCAACATAGAAAGCATTCAGAGCAGCTCAGTGGTCCTGGCCCAGGCCCAGAGCTCTCTGCCAGATTCCAAACACACCTGCTAAACAGATTCCTCTCTCCCAGCACTCTGCTGACATTTTCAGCAGGAACCCAAGTCCCTCTCCTGGTCCATAGCCTTCTTCTGAATGCTGACTGGATCATCCGCCTGTTCCTTCCCTCAGAAGCTGCTCCTCCATTCTGGCTGAAAACACCTACATCAAAAGTAAACCTGGTTCCAACCCCAAGGCTCTGGCTGGGAAATGGTCAAGTGGTGATTAGTTTCTGTGGGAAAAAATGAAAGAAAAATCTTCCCATTTGGAGTTCTTCCTTCTCCTCTTTGGTACCAGATACATCTGCTCCAAACTGCTCTGAGATGTCATCCACATTTGAGATATGAAAAAAAACAAAAACAAAACAAAACAAAAAACAGAAAAGCTAAAGAATTGGACCAAGGACACTTGACTAGTGACTGGGTCAGATGGACCCCAAACCTGTGGTTGGGATACTTTAGCTGTCATCTCTGGCAAAGATGCTGCGAACTGAATCAGTCTTCTTCATGGCATTCACCTGGTGAAAGAGACACTGGAAATGACAAGGACGTCTTTCAAATATGTGGCTTGTAGGAGGGTTTAAGTTCAAACCAGTCACAGCGTCATTGGCCTGTGGACTTTTATGATTGGAAGGGATATTCACTGAGTCTAGCTCTTTAACATTCAAAGCCTGAAACCCCTAAGTATTTTACCGTAAGGCGTTCTCAATGGGACAGGACGATTTTGACCCTCAGGGGGTGTTTGGCAATGTCTAGAGCTATTTTTAGTTCTCCCAAATTGGGTGGGGGTGCCCCCTGGTAGTAGAGGCCAAGGGAACCTCTAAACATCCTCCAATGCTCAGGCCAGTCACCCCTCCTCAGCAAAACAAAACATTACCTGGCTCAAAGTATCAGTAGTGCCAAGGTTGACAGATCCTGATGTATGAGAAGGCAAGATGATAGAATCATAGCTATTGGAGATAATCTGGGCTAAGATCCTCATTGTCACAAACAGGAAAAAGAGGCCCAGGATGGTGAAGTCACTTACCCTAGTTGTTATTTTTCAGGTGCTCAGGCATATCTGACTCTGTGACCCATGGACTGCAGCATGCCAGGCTTCCCTGTCCATCTCCTGGATCTTGCTCAAACTCATGTCCATTGAGTTGGTGATGCCATCCAACCATCTTGTCCCCTTCTCCTCCTGCCTTCAATCTTTCCCAGCATCAGCGTCTTTTCTAATGAGTCAGCTCTTTGCATCAGGTGGCCAAAGTATTGGAGCTTCAGCTTCAGCATCAGTCCTTCCAATGAATATTTAGGGTTGATTTCCTTTAGGATGGACTGGTTGGATCTTCTTTCAGCCCAAGGAACTCTGAAGAGTCTTCACCAACACCACAGCTCAAAAGCACCAATTCTTTAGCACTCAGCTTTCTTTATGGTCCAATTCTCACATTCATACATGACTACTGATTTCATAGGAAATTTTGGTAAAGCTGTGTCTACACTCCATTTGATACTGGCACACACACTACCTAAAAAAAAGTGAAAAATTTGGCACACACAATATCTATATAATATTAAAGTGAAAAATTATTTGTAAATATGAGTCACTTATAGAAAAAAGTATAAAAAATTATTGCTATGATCACCAGGCATATTACTCTGCATATGAAATTACAACAAATATGAGTGAAATATACTGCTTGGGTATAATTTCTATTAAAAAAAAAAAACAAAACTGTTGAAAAGCTAAGGCACCGAGAAGGAAATAGACTAGCTTAAAATCTTGCAGCCAGTCAGTGGCAGAGCTTGAAATTAAGCCTGTTTTCTCTAACTCTTAAATCAAAGGCCTTTGGGATGATCAGTCTGGGCCTTGGTTATTCCCATGGCTGTAGAGGATGGAAAAAAAAAGAAAGTTTATGTCCTTATATGTGAGAACTGAAGGATGTTCAGATATCTTTTATTGTATCACAGTCTTCTGCATTTGATATATCTTTTGAGTCCACTGCTATGAAGGTTGCTGCATTTACTTCTGTTGGGTGTATAAGTTACTCTGAAACTTCTGCAAGATAATTAAGCACTATGTATGAAGAGCCCCCCTTTGATACAGTGATTTTACTCACTGGAACCAGTCCTAAGAAAACAATCAGAGTGCAGATAGATTTATGCACCAAGATATTACGATAATAATAATGGCTGGGATTTATCCAGCTCACGCCATATGCCAGACTGTGTTAAGTGCTTTACATGCTTCATTTTATTTACTCCGTATAACAACGTAGTGAGGTGTGTATTATTCTCATCCCCATTTAAACACGGGAAGCCGAGGCTTAGAGGACTTCAGTCATTTGGTCAAAGTTACTTGGCTATGACGTGATAAAAGGGATTCAAAGCCAGGCAGCCTGATAACACAGGTTTCCTTATTTTCATGACACTGTGATACTGACTGATAGAAGTAAATCACAACTTTATTGGGAAAGATTGGAAAGAACCCGAAGGTCTAACATTGGAGCTCTTGGTTAGGTGAATTATGATCTGTTTACCTCTTTTTGTACCTTGGCCTGAGGTAACCTTTGCTGTGCCTTCCTTGGTAACAAAGACACCAGGTGTAGACACCCATTACACTTGAGTGTAATGTTATTTAGAGCTGAACTCTGACCACAGGAAGGAGAACATACAGTTGACTGGAAATCAGATCAAGCTCAGGTTGAATCCCAGTTTGGCACCTCCTGGAAATTCAGTCTGTGATGAGTCACCTTTCCTTTACCAAACCTCACATGAAAATAGTGTTGTTGGGTCCACCTTGTGGGGTTGCTGTGTGGAGTCCTTGACTTGGGGAAGGGCATGGTGGGGATATAAAAGGCGCTTATTGAGACGCAGGCATCTGGCAACAGACAGAGGTGGCGCCCTCTACTGGTATGGGCACTGAGGAGCCGGGTTTGCTCTTGTCCAGAGAAGTGGATTCCTGACTGCACTGTGAGAAGAGGAAGTGAGGAAGGCCACCTGAGAACCCTGCATTCTTGTGGTAAAGTGCTGGGAGCAGCTTTAGAACAATGGAAACAGGATAATTGGCTGTGGGAATTGACACAAGCAGGAAAAACCGATTAGGAGTAATCCAGACACCTGAAACAGAGGGCTCTTTCTTCTGTGGAAGCCCTAGCAGGTCTCTTGGATCATTGGAAGGGGAGAGGCTTGGGTGATTAGGGAGTTGCCTCTGACATCTGCCCTGGACCTGACGGGCTGGGCCTCGACTCCAAAAATTGACCTTGAAGAGTTACTGCAGTGATTGAACTCACATTTCCTGGTTAAGCCCAGAACAGTCTTTGTTTTAGAGATGACTCAGCTTGGAAAGGCCAGGACTGGGGTGGCCCTTATCACAAGGGTTTGACTCACAGAGTGTGACACCAAGAGAAGGCCTGGGAGAGAAATCATCGCAGTAACCTCCTTCATTTGGGACACAAGAGTGGCTTGGAGAGACAAAGGGACTTGTCTACCATCTAGCCAGTGACAGGGCCAGAATGCCATCCCAAGCACTACCAACTCAGACCTCAGATAAGCTGTTTTCCTCCAGCACCTTTTTCTTTTTTGTTTTTAAAGGAGACATTGTTTTTGTAATTTTTATTTATTTATTTTTGGCTGTGCTGGGTCTTCATTGCTGCGGAGGCTTTTCTCTAGTTGTAGAGAGTGGGGGCTACCCTCTTGTTGTGGCGCATGGGCTTCTGGTGGCTTCTCTCGTTCTGGAGCGTGGGCTCTAGGGCACACAGCCTTCCGTAGTTGCGGCGCATGAGCTCAGTAGTTGCAGTTCCCAGGCTAGAGCCCAGGCTCAATAATTGTGGAGCACAGGCTTAGTTACTCCGTGGCATGTGGGAACTTCCAGGACAGGTATCAAACCTGTATCTCCTGCATTGGCAGGCAGATCCTTTACCACTGAGCCACCAGGGAAGCCCTCCCCTAGCACCTTAACTTTGTTTATATGTCATCTTGGTGGGTCTGTTTATTGGATTATGGATCTTCCCTCAAGCATTTAAGGAACTCACAGACTTTTGTAAACTCAAAATGTATATGGTGAACGCAAAGAAGTATATATCTCTCCTGTCCACAAGTGCTTGCAATTTTAATCCGAAAATCTCTCTTGACTCTGTTTCCATCTCTCTAGTACAGCCCTCTTTTCTGGATCTTTGTAAGTATCTAACTTGTCCTATTTTATTTTATTTTTAATATAAATTCATTTATTTAATTGGAGGCTAATTACTTTAAATATTGTATTGGTTTTGCCATACATCAACATGAGTCTGCCATGGGTATACACGTGTTCCCCATCCTGAACTCTCCTCCCACCTCCCTCCCCATACCATCCCTCTGGGTCATCCCAGTGCACCAGCCCCAAGCATCCTGTATCATGCATCGAACCTGGACTGGTGATTCATTTCATATATGATATTATACATGTTTCAATCCCATTCTCCCAAATCATCCCACCCTCTCCCTCTCCCACAGAGTCCAAAAGACTGTTCTATACATCTGTGTCTCTTTTGCTGTATCGCATACAGGGTTATCGTTACCATCTTTCTAAATTCCATGTATATGTGTTGGTATACTGTACTGGTGTTTTTCTTTCTGGCTTACTTCACTCTGTATAATAGGCTCCAGTTTCATCCACTTCATTAGAACTGATTCAAATGTATTCTTTTTAATGGCCAAATAATACTCCATTGTGTATATGTACCACAGCTTTCTTATCCATTCATCTGCTGATGAACATCTAGGTTGCTTCCATGTCCTGGCTATTATAAACAGTGCTGCAATGAATATTGGGGTACATGTGTCTCTCAATTCTGGCTTCCTTGGTGTGTATGCCCAGTAGTGGGATTGCTGGGTCATAAAGCAGTTCTATTTCCAGTTTTTTAAGGAATCTCCACACTGTTCTCCATAGTAGCTGTACTAGTTTGTATTCCCACCAACAGTGTAAGAGGCTTCCCTTTTCTCCACACCCTCTCCAGCATTTATTGCTTGTAGACTTTTGGATCATAGCCATTCTGACTGGTGTGAAATGGTACCTTATTGAGGTTTTGATTTGCATTTCTCTGATAATGAGTGATGTTGAGCATCTTTTCACGTGTTTGTTATCCATCTGTATGTCTTCTTTGGAGAAATGTCTGTTTAGTTCTTTGGCCCATTTTTTGATTGGGTCGTTTATTTTTCTGGACTTGAGCTGCATAAGTTGCTTGTATATTTTTGAGATTAGTTGTTTGTCAGTTGCTTCATATGCTATTATTTTCTCCCATTCCGAAGGCTGTCTTTTCACCTTGCTTATAGTTTCCTTTGTTGTGCAGAAGCTGTTAATTTTAATTAGGTCCCGTTTGTTTATTTTTGCTTTTATTTCCAATATTCTGGGAAGTGGGTCATAGAGGATCCTGCTGTGATTTATGTCGGAGAGTGTTTTGCCTAAGTTCTCCTCTAGGAGTTTTATAGTTTCTGGTCTTACATTTAGCTCTTTAATCCATTTTGAGTTTATTTTTTGTGTATGGTGTTAGAAAGTGTTCTAGTTTCATTCTTTTACAAGTGGTTGACCAGTTTTCCCAGCACCACTTGTTAAAGATATTGTCTTTTCTCCATTGTATATTCTTGCCTCCTTTGTCAAAGATAAGGTGTCCATAGGTGCACAGATTTATCTCTGGGCTTTCTATTTTGTTCCATTGATCTATATTTCTGTCTTTGTGCCAGTACTATACTGTCTTGATGACTGTGGCTTTGTAGTAGAGCCTGAAGTCAGGCACGTTGATTCCTCCAGTTCCATTCTTCTTTCTCAAGATTGCTTTGGCTATTCAAGGTTTTTTGTGTTTCCATACAAATTGTGAAATTATTTGTTCTAGCTCTGTGAAAAATACCGTTGGTAGTTTGATGGGAATTGCGACTGAAGTGACTTAGCAGCAGCAGCAGCAGCACTGAATCTTTAGATTGCTTTGGGTAGTATACTCATTTTCACTTATGTTGATTATTCCAATACATGAACATGGTATATTTCTCCATCTATTAGTGTCTACTTTGATTTCTTTCACCGGTGTGTTATAGTTTTTTATATATAGGTCTTCGGTTTCTTTAGGTAGATACATTCCTAAGTATTTTATTCTTTTCGTTGCAATGGTGAATGGAATTGTTTCCTTAATTTCTCTTTCTCTAATTTCTCTTTCTATTTTCTCATTATTAGTGTATAGGAATGCAAGGGATTTCTGTGTGTTGATTTTATATCCTGTAACTTTACTATATTCATTGATTAGCTCTAGTAATTTTCTGGTGGAGTCTTTAGGGTTTTCTATGTAGAGAATCATGTCTTCTGCAAACGGTGAGAGTTTTACTTCTTCTTTTCCAGTCTGGATTCCTTTTATTTCTTTTTCTGCTCTGATTACTGTGGCCAAAACTTCCAAAACTATGTTGAATAGTAGCAGTGAAAGTGGGCACCTTTGTCTTGTTCCTGACTTTAGGGGAAATGCTTTCAATTTTTCACCATTGAGAATGTTTGCTGTGGGTTTGTCATATATAGCTTTTATTATGTTGAGGTATGTTCCTTCTATTCCTGCTCTCTGAAGAGTTTTTATCATAAATGGATGTTGAATTTTGTCAAAGGCTTTCTCTGCATCTATTGAGATAATCATATGGCTTTTATTTTTCAACTTGTTAATGTGGTTTATTACATTGACTAATTTGTGGATATTGAAGAATCCTTGCATCCCTGGGATAAAGCCCACTTGGTCATGGTGTATGATCTTTTTAATGTGTTGTTGGATTCTGATTGCTAGAATTTTGTTAAGGATTTTTGCATCTATGTTCATCAGTGATATTGGCCTGTAGTTTTCTTTTTTTGTGGCATCTTTGTCAGGTTTTGGTCTTAGGGTGATGGTGGCCTCATAGAATGAGTTTGGAAGTTTACCTTCCTCTGCAATTTTCTGGAAGAGTTTGAGTAGGATAGGTGTTAGCTCTTCTCTAAATTTTTGGTAGAATTCAGCTGTGAAGCCATCTGGACCTGGGCTTTTGTTTGCTAGAAGATTTCTGATTAAAAACAGTGGTTAGATGCCACGAAGTAAGTGGCAATACCTTAACTGTATGCGTGTTGTCTGGCCTGAGAGCTTCTTCCATCCTTGTCAAGGGGACTACTAACCTTCTCTCCTTTCATACAACACTGTCCTATTTTATTAACTGCTTCTCTCCTTGAACTTTTTTATCAATCCAATCACCAGAATCATTTTTCAAGGAAATCTTTCCATGGTTTTGTTGTTTACTGGACAAACTAAACATCTTTGGAGGGCACATTCAAGGCCTCTTGTAACCTGAGCCCAGCCTCCATCATCAGGTTCTTCTTGTCTAACACTGCTGCCCACCCAGACATAATATACTCCTGCCACACTGAACAATTCACAGTAGCTGCTTCATGTCTTCCTGGCTTCTTCTTCCTGGCTGCCTCATGTATTCACTCTGCCTAGAAGACCCATCTGTGCCCTAGCTCAGAAAGCTTATTCTCCTACTTTCAGCAGAGACCAGACATCATCATATTCATAAAGCCCCCATCATCAATCTCCAGCCAAACCCAATGCCCACTCTGCTCTGTTTCTCCAGGCCTCTGCACACACTTACATTACAGCTCTTGTATCATACGGAAAGGGGTTAATTATTTGCCTGATTCTTCAAGGAGGCTGTGAGTGAGCATTTTCATTCTATCTCATCCACTTCCAGGTTCTAGTATATAAGGCCTAACAGAATGTGTTCCATAGTGTTTTCTGATTTAATGAATAAATTATTGAATTCACTTAAATAATTGTTTATTGTTTATTTGTTATCTTGTTAGGAAAAATATCTAGATAGATGGCCACCAAACTTGAGGGTCAGTTTGAGACAGTCCAAATTAAATTATAGCCTATGTAGGACAGAGAGATTTACTGGGATAGAGAAAATAACATTGATTTTAAATGTACACCCCACATAAAAATTATAAGGAAAGATGCTTTGAAATGTAGATGTGGAAGAGAAATGGAGCTGCTTCATCTCTGGGCAACTCCACGCTGCATACATGGGGGGTTGAGATGCATTTACGTAGATAATGAAGATATGATGTTTCTTAAATGCAGTACCAGGGAGGCCAGCTGAAATATGGTGAAGTGTTTGAGTCTGATGAGTGGCAAAGTCTTCGTTGCAACATCAAGTAGACTGCTTTAAGCAGTCACCATGGGAGAGTTTGTCCCATATTAAGGACAGCTCCTTGGAGGAAATAAGCCTTGAGAAAGACTCCCCTTTACCCTTACCCCCACCAAACACGACCCTATTTTAATTCCTCATGGCTTCAGATAAAATCTTTTGATTTATGTGTGTGGATCTGACTGCCTGTGTTTTGAACTTTTATGTTTAAGACAGTAACTTATAGAAGGATTTGAAGTTCTCGAGTCAGACTATATTCAGAGGAATTGAAAAGCTAGAAACTTTCAACCAGCATTTTCTTAGACCTTAACTGACCCTCAGGTGACTTAGTTGATAATGAACTCTTTCAAGTTTTTATCCTTGTCATCTACTAATATTTTATATTCACCCATCAGATATGTGGAAGGGGTTTAGAAGACATAGATGAGAAATGACTCCTTCAAATTAAAAAGTCCATAATTAAAAAAGTATGATACTGTGTTGTTAGAGTGACATCCTTTGCTAAAAAGATTTGGATTAATCATGATTTTTATCTGACCAGTTAACTTATTTTTTATTTGCATGCATAAGCAAAAGCAGCTTGTGTTGAAAGATACTTCCTCGTAGTAATAGGATACTTCTGCATTTGCCGTCTTTCTGTACCTCCCCAGCAGTCTGGGATGGGGGACTTAATATACCTATTTTACAGATGAGGACTCTGAACTGCTGAGATGTTCAGCAGTTTTCTAAAAGAAGCAAGTGGCCTGAATGAAACTTAAACCTAGATTTTGTGACTCCTATTTTAATGCTCTTGACTGGCATCAGTTCAGCTGAGTTGTTCAGTTATGTCCAACTCTGCGATACCATGGACTGCAGCACACCATGCTTCCTGTCCATCACCAACTTGCAGAGCATGCTCAAACTCATATCCATAGCTCCTGGATTTTCATCCAGCCTCCATCATATCTACTTACAAATATGATTTGGAGTTAGTTGCTATCCTCTGAGCTTCATTTTTTTTTTTTTTTATCAGTAAGATAGGCATAATGGTATCTCCCTGGATGCTCTTAACTTCATTCAGGAAACACAGAATGTAAGGAAGCAGGTAAAACTAGCAAATATAAATAAATATAATTGATTCCCTTTATGTGGCTGGAATGTAGGATGGGGAGCTGGAATGCTGGAACTTGACAAACCTACTTGAGATCTCATGGAATTTTCATTTAATCCCAAGGGCAATGGAGACCACTGAAGGTTTATGCAGGTCAGGAAGCAACAGTTAAAACTGGACATGGAAAAACAGACTGGTTTTAAATAGGAAAAGGAGTATGTCAAGGCTGTATATTGTCACCCTGCTTATTTAACTTCTATGCAGAGCACATCATGAGAAACGCTGGACTGGAAGAAACACAAGCTGGAATCAAGATTGCCAGGAGAAATATCAATAACCTCAGATATGCAGATGACACCACCTTTATGGCAGAAAGTGAAAAGGAGCTAAAAAGCCTCTTGATGAAAGTGAAAGAGGATAGTGAAAAAGTTGGCTTAAAGCTCAACATTCAGAAAACGAAGATCATGGCATCCAGTCCCATCACTTAATGGGAAATAGATGGGGAAACAGTGGAAACAGTGTCAGACTTTACTTTTTTGGGCTCCAAAATCACTGCAGATGGTGACTGCAGCCATGAAATTAAAAGACACTTATTCCTCGGAAGAACAGTTATGATCAACCTAGATAGCATATTCAAAAGCACAGACATTACTTTGCCAACTAAGGTCCATCTAGTCAAGGCTGTGGTTTTTCCTCTGATCATGTATGGATGTGAGAGTTGGACTGTGAAGAAGGCTGAGCGCTGAAGAACTGATGCATTTGAACTGTGGTGTTGGAGAAGACTCTGGAGAGTCTCTTGGACTGCAAGGAGATCCAACCAGTCCATTCTGAAGGAGATCAGTCCTGGGATTTCTTTGGAGGGAATGATGCTGAAGCTGAAACTCCAGTAATTTGGCCACCTCATGAGAAGAGTTGACTCACTGGAAAAGACTCTGATGGTGAGAGGGATTGGGGGCAGGAGGAGAAGGGGATGACCGAGGATGAGATGGCTGGATGGCATCACTGACTCGATGGATGTGAGTCTGGGTGAACTCCGGGAGTGGGTGATGGACAGGGACACCTGGCGTGCTGCGATTCATGGGGTTGCAAAGAGTCGGAGACGACTGAGCGACTGAACTGAACTGAAGGTTTAAGATTATTTAAGAAAATGAAGAGTTATGTATTTCTATTTTCTTTTATATTTTCTTGATATTACCACACAGCATGTGGGATCTAGTTCCCCTACCCCGGTTTGAACCTGTGCGCTTGCATTGGAAGTGTGGAGTCTTAACCATTGGACTGCCAGGGAAGTCCCAAGAGATATGTATTTTCTAGCAATGTGTCTCTGGCATGGGCTCCTACAGGAGTGTCATAACTAGTTTCCTTCCTATACTCTTTCCTTTTCCAGTCTACTTCACAATGATACTTCTGTACCAAATCCCAGCATCTCAGTTGCCTACAAACCATCACCAGCTCTGCATATCTTGTTGGGTGAAAGTCCACAGCATGTATGCTGGCATTCAAGGCTCTTCACCTTTTGCCTCTGCCAACCCTTCCAGCTTCGTGTTGCTCCTTCTGCTCCCAGCAGTAGCTCATCTTTATGGAAACCCAACAACTGTCACAGCTGTTTCTTGCTTTTGTACATACTGCTCCTGGAGGTGCAATGCTATCTTCTGGCATCCATCAAGGGATACAGTCCTAATCACTATCAAAGCCCAGCTCAGCTAGCACTGTCTTGCCTTGCTGGAATTAGGTGTCTGCCTCTACCATCAGACTGTGAACTCCTCAAGAGCAGAGTCCTCATTCAGTGGCTTGGTCATCTCAGAGGCTTCAACACGCAGCACAGTGCTCAGCCCAGTCTGGGCACAGCAGATGTACAATGAGTCAGACTGCCTGAGTCCTAATTTGAGCTTTGCTACTCACTGGCTGTTCAGGTCAACACAACCTCACTGTGCCTTGCTTTTCTCATTTGGAAAGTGTATAGCCTCCTAGGACTGACTGATTATATATAGGTATTGGATTGGCCAAAAACTTTGTTGAGGTTTTCCCAAACAATCTTCTGGAAAAACCCAGATGGATATTTTTACCAACCCAGTACATGCGTGCATGTGTGATCAGTCACCTATCATGTCTAACTCTCTAACTCCATGGACTGTAGTCTACCAGGCTCCTCTGTCCACGGGATTTCCCAGGCAAGAATACTGTAGTGAGTTGTCATTTCCTACTCCAGGGGATCTTCCTGACCTAGGGATGGAAACTGTCTTTCTTGCATCTCTTCCATTGGCAGGTATTCTTTACCACCATGCCACCTGGGAAGCTCCCATAGCATATATAGTGATGATAAAAGGGCTTGACACATAGTCTGTCCTCATCAAACATCATAGTTAGGGTTGCTAGCGTCTTGATTTCAGCCTATGAATTGGTACCCATAAAATCTTCAGCGATTTTCCTCTCTTTTGGATTTACTGTTAGTAATGGAGATACAACAGGATTTGAGATAGAGCCGTCTGTGAAGTCAGAGGTTAAGTTTGCCATAAATACCTACTTTGACTGGACAAATACCAGTATTTCTCCAGTCTACAAAAAAGGAATCCCATCTAGACAGGTCAGTGGAAGCTGAAACAGAACCTTGGAATGGGACATGGGCTCTATTTCCCCTGAGTTACTATAGATGAAGGCACTCAACCTGGGGCATGCCGATGGCATGTGGGAGTAGAACCCAGACAGAGTGGGCCCAATAGTGAGGAAGTGGAAGTTTGTCTTTGCAAACCTTTTCTCTTACCCTTTGCTTACTTACAGATCTCAGAGGTCTACCTTCAGATGATGCTCGGCCCTCCTTACTTATCTCAATCAAAGCTGACTGTTTGTGTACTCAATCTTTCAAGATCCTGCTTAATTTCTGCAGTGGTGTGATTGTTTGTGGCAAATGGCTTTTCAGATAAACATGTTCTAGTACTAATTCAGAATCTTTCTAGGTGAAAATAACCCTTTAGAAAGACATAGCAGACTATAAAATGGGACCAAAAAATGTTTAAACACTTAGACTCTCAGCTGCAGGTAGTTTGTGGGGATATCTGTGTCCAGACCTATGTTGATTGTTTTTTCTGTTTTAAAATTTTATTTATTTTTAATTGAAGGATAATTGGTTTACAATATTGTGTTGGTTTGTGCCATACATCAACATGAATTAGCCATAGGTATACGTATGTCCCCTTCCTCTTGAACCTTACTCCCACCTCCCACCCCTGATATTTTTGATGATATAGAGACTGGTTCTTTTGCAGTGTTCCCACATCCCATAAATGACCACTCAATTCAGGAATACATGAGAATGTCTTTATCCCTAGGACTAGACCCATTCCATATTTCTGAAGGTCCAGATAATCAACAGATGTTATAGATGGGCTCAAGAAAAAAGCTCACTTGTGATGACAGTGGTAGTGGGTAGCAGTGAGGAATAGGCAAAAATAAGAAAGGAAACCTAGCAGAACCTCCAAGAAAGATGCTCCTACTCCACTGGGCTGACTTCCATTGCAGAAAGAGCTCTAGATAGGAAATAAGGGAGAAAATGTATTATATTGTGAAACTAATGGTCCGGTCTTTAATAAAGCGAATGATTGCCTTATAAATAATATGTAACATGTAAAGGCAGAAATACTTGTTCTTTATATTTGTTTATTCAACTGCTAAGATATATATCCTGGGCCACTTTCTCTTTTTCCCATTAAAAAATCTATTTCATTGAAAAAAATACAACATCCTTCTGACATAGGTTCTGATACAATTTTTCAGAAATATGAAATGATGAAAATAGTGTACTTCTCTACCAAGGCCTTGTAAACCAGCTGTTTAATATTTATCTGGAAGAACAAACAAGGATGCATTGCGAGACCGTGCATATTTAGGGTGGGGTGGAATCAGCAGGTGTGGATTCCAGTTCTCCATCTCTCACAACTGGCTGTTGTTGCCTTGGGTAAGTTACCACCAAACTCCTCTGACCTAGACTCACCCCATTTGAAAACTGCGCTGACTTCAAGGATCATTGATTTCCCTTCTTGATCTCTGGTGAAAACATGTAGTAGTGCCCAAGGGCTGTAATCTCCTCAGAATTCATCTTTTATGACCTCTTGTCCAAAATGAGCACCAAATGCCCACTGTGTTGCCTAGAGCTTTCCTTGGTACTTTTCTTAAATGATTGCTAAGGAAAGAGATTCTACACGTTGCCTTCATAACTCAGTCCACTGTTTAGCAAACCCTCTCATCTATCAGAGTTCTTCCTTTTACATTGACTGTTGTAGAATGCTTTAAAGAACACACACCACACACACACCCACACACACACACACTCACTCACTCATACACACTCACACACTCCTGACTGCAGAGGACTATTCAGATGCAACAGGTGCAGTGAGTTATAGATCTTACAAAGGACACAAAGAAGCACCCAGTCGGCAGGAACAGCGGTTGCCAAGAATTTAATTCATCAGTACAAATCCAAAATTACAAAGAACTAATCCCACATAATGGATAAAGGACAAAAAAGAAGGATTAATGGGGAAAAGGGAGTTTCTGAAACTTCACATCTCAAGTCTGCTAAACACCTAATTTGGCCTGCTTCATTTTCCTTCTTTTCCCAGCAGACCTTAATTTATTTTTCTTAAGGAAAATGAAGTTGACTGATGAATAGTGGTAGCCTAAGAACATGGATGTGCCCAGTTGCTCTGATGTTGGTTTGAATGTGTCTGGGTGTGGAAGGACGCCTGTGTTGGGAACGTGGGAAGATCACAGTGGGAAATAATGAATCCCTGCATCTGAACTGGTGTGGCTCTTGCAGAGTCAGAGCAAAAAGCTATTTCTTCTCAAATGAAAAGAAACATTTCTCCCAGCTGTGGAAAGAATATTCTCCCAGTGACAATCCAAGATGAGACATTGGTCACCCAATAATATTCTCCGCAAGAGTCACTATCAGCTCTTTCCTGGGGAACAATTCCTGCCCAGGTTGGATATCACCTCTGTCCTGTTGGTTTAGAGTTCTTAGCCCCCATGCTCCCCTGCTTTTATATCAAGCATGTACCTTGGGGAAGATCTAATTTAAGAGCAATGAAAAGAAAATGATTTCTCTACCAGTGCCCCTGCCTTAGCCTTGACTTGGGTCTTTCTTTCCTTTCCCAATGTTCATTTTTTAATTGGTTTTTATTTATTTGGCCGCACTGGGTATTAGTTGCAGCATGCACACTCTGAGTTGCAGAATGTAAAATCTAGTTCCCTGACTAGGGAGCAAACCTGGCCCCTTGCACTGGGAACATGGAGTCTTCGCCACAGGACCACCAGGGAGGTCCTTGCTCCTAATACTCTTATTGTTCCTTTTGCTGGATTTTCTTATTCTCCACCTGTTCCTAAATGCTTCTCTTCCAGGATATGAGCCCTGTTCTGTACTCTTGATCTCATTCACATGCATGACTTTAAAAATATATTTTTTTAATTGGAGGAAAATTGTTTTACAATAGTGTGCTTGTTTGTCATACATCAACTTGAGTCAGCCATAGGTATACATATGTCTCCTCGCTCTTGAACCTCCGTCCCACCTCCCACCCTATCCCACCCTCTAGGATGTCACAGAACACTGGGTTTGAGATCCTTGTGTCACACAGCAAATTCCCTCTGGCTATCTATTTTACATATGGCAATGTATATGCTTTACACATGCATGATTTTAAACAATATGCCTCTGTAGTTGACCCCCAAGCCCTCATCTCTCATTTTTATTTTTGTTTTAAATTTCCACCTCTGTATATGAAATTGGGTAATTCAACATTGTTTTCTAGATGTTTCACGGTCACATCAAGTGTAACTTATTCCAAACTGAGCCCATTATATTTCTCCTGAATCAAAAATTGCTCTCCTGTTCAGTTACCCAAGGGAAGGGACTTAGGTCTGTGTTCACTCCCACTGGAAGATCATTTTACTTCTTCTTGTTTTTCTTTCTTGAACCCCTTACTAAATTTTCCCTATCTTCCTAAATACTTACTGTATGTTTTTACATTAATTCCTTCTCTCTCTTTGCTACCAGACACCTTTCATTTATTTTTGAGCAAAAAACCTGAAATTTGCTCCATGTGCCTTGTTGCACTTATCTGTTAAAATACCTGTCACGCCCATAAAAGGGTGGAGCTTCTCAAGTTCATGTTTATCTTGTCATACCAACCATCTAGTATACTAGGTAACACTGGGTTGCAAAATGATATCCAGAGGTAAACTCCAATTCTTGGATACATTTGGTTGATTTGCTTCGTTTTTTTGTAAAGGGAATTATTGATAAACTTAATAAATAAAGACATTTTATGCAAAATTAGTTTTTCAAATTTCCCTTGAATAATAATTAGAACGGCTAATAATGCTGAATCCCCATTCCTACTCAGCAACAATGGGTGGGGGCTGAGTAGTGAGTCCTAGCTTTAAACAGAGCATGTCTGCTTTCTAGAATCTTTAACTCCAGAATCTCTGAGTGATACAGGATCTCAAAGACTTCCCAGTACCACATTCCTGATAGGTCTTAAAGTTTTTCTATCAGGATTGGGGATCTATCTCAATTCCTGACAATTACTGTGATCACATTCAAACTTTAGTGAGAACCCATTCTTGTCTTCACAGGCAGCTCGCCTCTTCACATGCAGTCCAAGAGCTCTAACTGTTGAAAAGATCCTCCTCAATTTCAGTTGAAATTGATTAAAGATCACTATTGGGTACTTACCTAAGTACTGTGTAGTACAGTGCAGACTTTTGGTTGGAGGAGCTAGAGATCACATCACTTTGGAAAGGTCAAGGGATCACAAATGGTTCTTTAAAATCAGAGACACTTATAATGAGCACTGAAAAAATGTTAGGATTTTGCCAGGGGTTAGGGGATGGGGTATACAAAGAACACTGTTCAAGGAAGTAAATGGTAACAAAAAACACAGAGGTGTGGTAAGTCTGGGATGCACTGGTAACACCTTGGTGGTCCAGGTGGGCTGATGTATGGTTAGGAATGGGGGACAGAAGAGGGAACACAGCCTAGAGGGCAGTGGGTTGGACAGTTCTAAGGAGGGCTTCAACTGCAACAGGCCCTTCTTCCAACTCCTATTAACTGCTCATTTCCAACATTTCTCCTAACTCAGCTCTCCACTGGCTCAGTTTCCAGTTTCAGTTGCCTCCCATGTAAAGTGCCAGTGCAGCTTCTATGGGTCATCCTGATCGTGTATTGTATGGGCCAAAATCTTACAGAAAAACCCAAGTGAACTTTCTGGCCAACCCAGTATTTTCTTTTTCCCAAATAAAGCATCTAGCCCATAAAGACCAACTGTTATTGTTCAGTCGCTAAATAGTGTCCAACTCTTTGCAACCCCATGGGCTGTAGCATGTCAACATTCTCTGTCCTCTGCTATCTCTCAGAGTTTGCTCAAATTCATGTCCATTGAGTCAGTGGTGCTATCTAACCAGTTCATCCTCTGCCACCCCCTTCTCCTTTTGCCTTCAATCTTTCTCAGCCTCAGGTTCTTTTCCAGTAAGTCAGCTCTTCACTTCAGGTGGCCAAAGTATTGGAGCTTTAGCATCAATGCATCCAGTGAATATTTAGGATTGATTTCCTTTTGGATTGACTGGTTTCATTTCTTTGTAGTCTAAGTGACTCTCAAGAGTCTTCTCTGGCACCACAATTTGAAGGACTAGTTCAATCTTCCTAAGATAAAATTCAGATTAGGTATTAGGTAATTCTATTGTCGAAGGGACTTGCTTTTTTGTTTTGTCTAATTTTAAACCCCTTTCCCTGAGTTTCAGTGATGGAAACCTGTGGTATCTGCATAAACTTATTTTCTGCTAGTCCTCACACCTGTCTGACTGTCACTAAGTCGGAACCCTGGTTATTGGATACCTGCGCACACACAGTGAAGCTCAGGCATTCCAGTCAGAAGACCTGACTGTAAAATTTGTTTTCATCTCTTATTAGCTGAATGGACTTGTGTAAGTTCCTTAACTGAGCCTCAGTTTTCAAATATTTTTTTTAAAATGAGCTTAATGCAGCCAATCTGAGATTTTTGAGACAGTTGATGTCAGTTGGTTTCTATTCTGCTCTCCCCAACACCTGAGCATTCCGCCTCTAAGCCTCTGCCCTGTCCAGAACTTCCACCTATCTCTGATCAGACTGTGTCCCAGTTGTTTGATAACAACAAGTAACCTTTCAGAACATTAATTTTCATGTGTCTGGCGTGGTGATAAACACTTTATGTATATCTTTTCCCGTATAAAAAGTGAAAGTGTTAGTCGCTCAGTTGTGTCCAACTCTTTGTGACCCCATGGACTGTTGCCTGCCAGGCTCCTCTGGTCATGGAATTCTCCAGGCTAGAATACTGGAGTGGGTAGTCATTCCCTTCTCCAGGGGATCTTCCCAAACCAGGGATCAAACACTGTTCTTCCACATTGCCAGTGGATTCTTTACCATCTGAGTTACCGAGGAAGCCCCCTTTCCCAAATAATCCTATCTATCTAGCCCTATGAGGTAGGGATGATTAGCATCCAATTTAAAACTATTTGAAGGTAAAGAACACATCAAATTCTCCTTTGTATCCCTTTTGAAAAGCAAATGATGGATGCTTGTGGTAGGCAGAATTCTACCATGGGCCCCAAGAACCCTGCCTCTCAGTGTCCATGCCTATCTAATCTCCTCCCCTTGAGTGCTGGGTGGGAACTGCTAATATGATGGATGTCACTTCTATGATTAGGTTACATTATAGGGTAAAAGTGAAGGGATTTTAATGGTCTCATGACTCCCTAGCCTGCAGGGTAGATTTGTGAAACATTTATCTACAGTTGGTAGTGGAAATGATGGTGGAGCAGAGCTTGACAAGAGAGAGTATAAAGGGCGAAGAGGAATAGAGACAAAGCACTGACCATCACATTTACCCTGGTACAAAAGCGGAAGGATTCCTGAATAAAAAGAAATAGAGAAACAGCCTGGAATAATGCATTAACCACAAATTAATAAAGTAGCATTTTATAAGTGGCAAATTACCTATCACCCAGTTGGCCCTAAATTCATATTAATTTTCTGTCCTCCTTCTCTACTGTCATTCCTGGTAATGAGAGTATTTTTTGAAGAATGTCATATTTTGCAAAGTATTTTCATGTGATCTTATCACAAGTTATGGAGACAGGTATTATTATTATTATTTCATAAATGTGTATGCCAAGGTGTGGTGATATGAAATGGTAATAATAATACCTATATCCTACATTTTCTAAAACAAACAAAAAAAACCAACTCTTTCCTAAAACAATCAAGTAGGATTGTAGATGTCTGAATAAAACACTGCACACAGCAATGGAAATGAGATAAGGTGATTTAATGTCCCAAGGCTGGTAAAAGAGAATTTAGAGGAGAATATGTTATGTCTCCCCCAATTCTTCAGCTTGCACATCAGTGAACTTCTCCCCAGAAGGCTGGAGATGCCATTTTTGTCCCTTGGGGCTTCTATGTCCTATAGAAGATAGGACAGAGCTAACATTTACTCGTCTATTATTGTAGAAAATTGAGTAAAAGCTTTTCCAGTTCCAAATCAAGCATGGGTTATCAGCAAATTGCCTTCTTTGCTGTTGACGATTCTGTGTTTAACCTGAGAGGCTTCTGCTTTTCTTGTTAGGGACATGTAATAATAGTAATAGGAATGCTCAAGATGATGGTGATAGTGATTGAATGCTAAGTGCCAGGCTTTGTGCTATGTGGTTTACAGATTCGATTTCATTAAATCAGCACAGTAGTCCTGAGAGATTTAAAATTTTTCAATCTCCCTTTTGCAAAGGAGGAAAATGAGGCTTGGGAAGGATCAATGATAGTCTACAGGACACATGACTCGAGAGAGTAGAACAGAGATTTGGGTGAAGACCTGACCCCACAGCCCTCTAACTCTTACCCATTGAGTTATACGACTCTTGAGCTGTATGCCAAAATGCTGCTCCATGCAGGTAGTTTGGGGTATAAGAGTAAACATATTCCTAACCTAGCTGTTTCACTTTGCATCTTTTTCTCTTTCCTTCTGTGAGCTGTCAGTAACAGTAGGTGAAAAAACACCATTAGGGCTTTCAAAGAAGATGTGATGCAGAGTCTGACATCTTGTTGCTGTGCCCCACTACCTGTGGGAACATGATCAGTTTTATTTGAGTGATGGTTATTGAGCACACACTGTGTGCCAGAGATGGTCCTAGGTCCCTGCTTCCATGAAGCTTAGAGGGGAAGAGAGGTGTTGAGTAATCAGGCATGTTGGCTTTGTTTTACTCACTAAGTCATGTCTGACTCTTTGCGGCCCCATGGATTGTAGCCTGCCAAGCTCCTCTGTCCATGGGATTTTCCAGGCAAGAATACTGGAGTGGGTTGCCATTTTCTTCTCCAGTCAGACATGAGCCGGCCTTAAAGATTGGTACTCTGGAAACATCCAGCAGATTGCCTTTCATCACTTAATGGTCTGAACAACTTCAGTTTACTTATCTAAAAAATGGAGATGGTAGTAATACCATTCTCCTTGTTTCATAAAAAACAAAGTATTGTGTATGAATGTATCATATAAAATGTAAATGTTAATTATCCTATTATCTGGAATTGTTATCATGAGCTTGATAATGTCCCATGTCAGTTATTAATGTCCACATTTCCTATTGCTTGTCCGTAGGTGACATACCCCCAACTTGTGATTTTACCAAGTAGGTTCTTAGAAGGTGTGTATTCAATGCTACCCATTAGCCAGAATGTGGACATTAGGCAGCCTAAGGACTCTGAAACTTCCTTGTGCTTGAAATGCAACTTATTTGTGCTTGAAATACATGAACAGCAGAAATAATTAGCATTTGGTACCTTGAATTCATGTAAGTGCTGAATAATTGGTAGGGTGGGAAAGATAGGAATTCATACTAAGACATAGAGTCAACTAGAAGATTACCAAAAAAGTGTAGTTATGACCTGGTATTGATACATTTGGTGGGAGATTTTACTTTTTTCTTCCCTCTTCTATTTTCTTCTGTCCTTTTAAGTGTTTGCCTCAAGGAAAGGAAATAGTTTCATTTACTCAAACTCATATGCATAAACCATAAACTCTGTAGTCATGATCTTGAAGTGAAATCTCAAAGCTGAATTTCAAAGAGGATCAGTTGGAAACTGACGCTTGATGTAGAGATGGAAAGGCTTTTACTCAATTATCTACAATAACAGCAGGGGAAATGCTGAAAATTACTGACACAGTAAATGGATTTTTTGCATAAATGCTCTCTATTTTCAAGTTTACCTTAGTGTGAAAGACCTTTATTATGAAGGGGTCCTTCTAGCTTATCTGTTATACTTCAAAGAATAGAAGATCATGTTTTGTTTTGTTTTGTTTTTTTGGTCAGGGATAATGAATAGATCACCCTGGTAGATTGTTTAGTCTTAAACATCTGAAAGCTCCCAAGATTTGAATTTTCACAGATAGGCAGACAATATTTGGTGGTCACAGGATAATGTGATCTTAAATGTAGTGGTTGTCTCTACTTTGTTCCTTTTTCAAAAAGCAGCTTTATTGAGATATAATTTATCTACCACAAAGTTCAGTTGTTGAAAGTATATGATTCAATGGTCTTTAGTATATTTACAGAATTGTGGAGCCATTGTCATAGTCTAAATTTAGGACATTTTCATCACCTCAAAATAATATTAGTAGTCAATCCATTTCCTCCAACTCTGCCAGCCCCTTTAAACCACTGAACTTCTTTCTGTCTCTATAGATTTGCCCATAGTGGCCAAAACATAAGAATTGTATCATATAATATATATAGTCTTTTGTGATTGGTTTCTTTTACTTAGCCTACTCTTTTTGAGGTTCATCTATGTTGAAACATGTATCAATACTTGACTCTTTTCCATTGCTGAATAATGTTTGATTGTATAGATGTGGCACATTTTGTTTATCCAAGTCCTACTTTTTAAAAAATTGAAGTATAGTTGATTTACAGTATTGTTAGTTTCAGGTGTAGAGCAAAATGATTGAGTTATAGAGGTTCTTTCAGAATATATATTCAAAAATATTTCACAATTTCAGACTTTTTCATTATAGGTTATTGGAAGCCATTGAATATACTTCCTTGTGCTGTACAGTAGGTCCTTTTTGGTTATTTACTTTGTATATTGTAAGTGTATATATGTTAATTGCAAACTCCTAAGTTATCCCTTCCCCCACCTCATTTCCCCTTTGGTAACCATACGTTTGTTTTCTGTGCCTGTCAGTCTATTTCTGTTTTGTAAAGAAGTTCATCTGTATCATCTTTTTAAGATTCCACATAGAAGTGATACCATGATATTAGTCTTTTTCTGTCAAGTCCTACAGTTTTCCCTTACCCTCACTTCTTTGCAACCCTTGTCTCTATTCCCAGTTCCTTGGAAATCTTTTTTCCCTTCACTTCTGCAATAGCACTTATTTGTTTAATTGGAGAGTAAGAGCTTTACAATACTATGTTGGATTCTGCCATACATCAGCATGAGTCAGCCACAGGTATACATATGTCCCCTCCCTCCTGCACTACCACTTTTAATTTTCTTTTTATTCTTCTGGCCATCTCACCTCAAACTCCTTCATGGGATTCTCTCTTACACTTTTCAGCTCTTGATTCTCCTCAGACGTTTCCACCCTCAAACTCAGCGAGCCCTGGCCTGGACAACACCCTTTAGAAGGTCCTACATATCACACCCTCCCAATACATTTAGTGAGGGATACAAGGACACCTCTGTGGTTCGGTATCCACTGCTCAGCAGGGGCATAATGTCCCTCATGTGAAAGTGAAAGTGGTAGTTGCTCAGCTGTGTCCAACACTTTGCAACTCCATGGACTAGCCTGCCAGGCACCTCTGTCCATGGGATTCTCCATGGACAGAATACTGGAATGGGTAGCCATTCCTTTCTCTAGGGGATCTTCCTGACCCAGGGGTCGAACCTGGGTCTCCCACATTGCAAGGAGATTCCTTATCGTCTGGGCCACCAGGGAAGCCCCAGTGTGCCTCATAACTCTAACCAATTACTTTCATCGCTAACATTGTTCAAGTCCCAAGGATCTCCTTCTCTACATCTTTCACCCAGGACTTCTAAGCAAAAGACCTCTAACTTCAAGTCCCATAAGGTGTGTAGGTCATGCTGCTGAGGAAGCTAGAGATGGACACTGCTTTGGAGTACAGGGAGGATTTGAATGGCAAAAGTGTTTAGATAAGAGAAAACTCAAATTAATGAACGCACCAAGTCTTTCCTCTCAGATCACATGAAAGCAATACATTCTTAAAGAATGAAGTATCATTTCTCCCGACTAACAAGTGTCCATTTTCTTGCTTCTCTTTACTTTCTGATTCAGAGTTCTAGAAATATTCTTGAATTAATATGAAATTTACAATAGTGTCACATAGAAGCAGAGAAACATTTTGTATTGTTAGCTCATATTTCCCTTAAACTTATATGCATGCAAGTGTAGATGTAATGAGTGTGAAATATGACACTGAATTTTTATGTTGCTCTATAGATCTAGATACTACTCTAAGAGANCCTACCAACAGAACTTGCAGACCTTTGAAATAATAGCTAAACTCAGTCATCTTATTAGTATTTTGCCAAATTTAGCCATCTAAAATCATTATTTTACATATTTAAAATTGTATTGTTACAAAGATATAATTTTAAAAGTAAGAGGATTAAACATTTTCACAGCCTGTTCATTTGATGTTTCACTTTCAAATATTTAAGCATATGCATGGGAACTTCCATTGGTACATTTGCCCAAGGTCTCACAAATATAGACTGTCTTCACAAATATAGATTGTCCTTGGGGATCCTTTCTCTGATATCCGTTTCCACTTTCTGGTGACACCTATTTGCTATGGAACTCAGTTTTCTTTTTCCCATGGTATTTTTCTCTTGATCCTCAGACTTGTATATCTTAATGTCTACCTTGGATCCTCCTCCTTGGACACAATATATCCCTAACAAAAAATGCACTCATTCCACTCCTACTCAAATGGACTCCCCCTGAAACCTGGGAATCACCTCTGCCTCTTCATTCTTCTTCCGCACCTCTTCCTCTAATAGCATTGGGCTGTTACCTTCTGTGATCCCATGTCTTTTTTCCATTCCCATTGCCTTGACCTTTGTTAAGTCATTCCTCACTTTATGTTTGTTTTTCTGCTAGTCTTCCTGATTCCAAGTTTCGCCCTTTCAGCAAAAGTCTGGTCAGTTTACTATTCTGCTTAAAAATTTCCAGTGTCATATCAGGACCTTTAGGAAAAGGTCCAAACTCCTTAATATGGTATAAAGGGCACTTCATGACCTAGGCTTTTCTCCTGCCTCTCCAGTCACATCCTTTTTGCCCTCAGTTTTTAAATTTTTTTAGTTTAATGTTTATTTTAGATTGGAATATAGTTGATTTACAATGTTGCATCAATTTCAGGTATATAGTAAAGTGATTCAGTTATACACATACGCACTCCTATCTATCCTTTTCCAGATTCTTTGCCCATATAGTTTGTTACAGTGTAATGAGTAGAGTTCCCTGTACTATATAGTAGGTCATTGTTGATCATCTGTGTTATATGTAGTAGTGTGATAGGCTAATCTCAACATCCTAATTTATCCCTCTGCCCCAACCTTTCCCCTTTAGAAGCAATAAGTTTGAAGTCTCTGAGCCTGTTTCTGTTGTATAAGTAAGTTTATTTGTATCATTTTTTAAGATTCTATGTATAAGTGATATCATATGATATTCCATCTCTGTCTAACTTACTTCAGTTCACTTCAGTTGCTCAGTCGTGTCCGACTCTTTGCAACCCTATGAATTGCAGCACGCCAGGCCTCCCTGTCCATCACCAACTCCTGGAGTTCACTCAGATTCACATCCATCGAGTCAGTGATGCCATCCAGCCATCTCATCCTCGGTCGTCCCCTTCTCCTGCCCCCAATCCCTCGCAGCATCAGAGTCTTTTCCAATGAGTCAACTCTTCACATGAGGTGGCCAACGTACTGGAGCTTCAGCTTTAGCATCATTCCTTCCAAAGAAATCCCAGGGCTGATCTCCTTCAGAATGGGCTGGTTGGATCTCCTTGCAGTCCAAGGGACTCTCAAGAGTCTTCTCCAACACCACAGTTCAAACGCATTAATTCTTTGGCGCTCAGCCTTCTTCACAGTCCAACTCTCACATCCATACGTGACTACTGGAAAAATCATAGCCTTGACTAGACGGATCTTAGTCGGCAAAGTAATGTCTCTGCTTTTGAATATGCTGTCTAGGTTGGTCAACTTTTCTTCCAAGGAGTAAGAGTCTTTTAATTTCACCTAGTATGATAATTTCTAGGTCCATCTATGTTGCTGCCAAGACATTATTTCATTGCCTTTTTAAGGCCGAGTAATTTGTCGTTACATACATGTACGACATCGTCTTCATTCATTCTTCTGTTGGTGGACATTTAGGTTGCTCCCATGTCTTGACTGTTGTAAAGTGTCTGACCACATCTTGAAACAGTTTCCCCCTTGCTCACTCTGCTCCAGTGACATTGGCTTTGATTTTCTGAATTACCCCTTTGGCCTCAGTGCCTTTGTACCTGCCATTCCTTTTGCCTAGAATATTCTCTATTGCCATATTCTTCCCCTTCACCCAGTATTCAGGTGAATATATGATAAATGTCTATCCCTACCATAGACAATCCTTTGGAAAAATTTCACATATTCTTTTCATCACAATATTATCCCTAGTGGCTGGCTGGTACAAAGTAAACACTCATTTGTTGAATGAATAAAAGACTCATTAATGTACCCCCAGGGCCTAGCATAGACTAGGTTAACTGCTCATGAAATGTTGAATAAATGAAATAGATAAATGGATGCATTCTATAGGAACACCTAGGTAATTTCTGAAAAATAGCTTTTCAGAACTTGAAGTCACCTGGAGGCCAGGTAACTTGTCCCTTTAATTCATTGAGAGCTTAACCAAGTGTTAGCTTGGTTAAGGAACTTAATAAATGGAATAGGTGGACATGGAAATGATCCTGTGTTTATTCTGCCTCTACCTGCATATGGCCTAGATTCCCTTTTCTCTAAGAGACGTCAGAGGGCTGGTTTAGCAAGAGTGTTCTGTAAGTCTAAGGGAGAAGAGAAGGAGTGGTGTGCAATTTGGGCATACAGTTAAGGGGCATATAGACTCGATATGGGGCTTCCTAGGTGGTGCTAGTGGTAAAGACCCCACCTGCCAATGCAGGAGTAAGAAACATGGGTTTGATCCCTGGGTTAGGAAGATCCCCTGGAGGAGGGCATGGCAGCCCACTCCAGCATTCATGCCTGGGGAACCCCGTGGATGGAGGAGCCTGGCTGGCTGCAGTCCGTGGGGTCACAAGGAGCCGGACATGGCTGAAGAGAGAGCACACGTAGCCTTGATAGTTCAGCGTAGCCCATTTAATCAGTGGGCCACCCAGCTAAGTATGTAGGCCAACAGCACTGCCCATAACAGGGCTGCGGAACCAGGGATATGAGGGCGAATTGGCCCAAGCAGGGATAGGGCTCACCTGTTAGTTATGATGAAGCATGTACAAGAGCTATGCTTTAAAAACAATCTTCAAAAGTTTCAACTCATTCAACAAACCAAAGGTATTCAGGTGCTTTGGCCTCAAGTAACAAAGAATACTCATTTTGAGTGGCTTACCCTATGAATACATTTATTATGTCATCTTATAAGAAAGTTAGTTGTATGGCAGGAACCAACACAACATTTGTAAGGCACATTTCTCCAATTAAAAAATAAAAGAAAAAGAAGGTTAGAGATGAGGCTGCACCAGTGTTGGTTAGTCAGCAGGAAGGTATCAGGAATTTGGGGTCCTGTTTCTTTCACCTCCGCTGTCTTTGTCCTTGTCCTCAGGTTAGCTTCTCTCTTGGTTGCAAGACAGCTGCTGCGGTTGTAGATATCATAGCTTGGCATGGCAAGGTCCAGAGGGAAAAGAGATATTAGGTTTCCCTATGTGTCTTTTTTTTTTTTTAAAGGAAAGCTTTTTCCCAAAATCCTCCAGATTTTCTCTCATACTTCATTGGCTTGAATTACATCTATGCCATCACCTAAACCCATTGCTGTCAAGGGGGAATAGGTTCATGACCCATCCCTGGGGCTGGAACTAAGGGCGTGCATAGGCAACCAACAGTATCAGCTTCCCTCAGGCAGACTCTGTCCTGAACTCCTGACTCCAAAGTTTTGCCAAAGAAAATACATCCTCTTCCCTCCAAGCTCCTACTCCATTGGAAGAGAAGGGCTGAATTTCAAAAGAATGAGTGAATTTTTGTATGTAGTTTCCATTCCACATTGGAAGCATAGTCAATGGGCCCATCTCTGTGGATTGGGTGTAAGTTACGGAGTCTGGAGAGCAGTCCTAGGTTGCTAGAGATTAATTGCACAGTGCATAAGAGTGATTAAGTTTAATCACTGCATTTTCTCCCCCTTCTAACAGAGAGGAGCATAGGTGGGGTTTGCCAATTGTATCAATCTGTTCCAGCATCTAGGCCAGTAGTATTTGCAGTTATGTGGCCCTAGAGTCACATTTTCTGTCACCATTAGCCAAAGGAGCCACATGAGCCTAATAGAATATTCCAATACCGAAATGAAAGGTCTTACAGGTTACAGCAGGACCCACACTCAGTCTATTAGCTTTTGCCTGAGACTGGATTTCCTCAGACAAACTTCCAAGCTTGGCTTTGTATCCAGAGGGAAAGAAACTGGTCAAACCAGTTTAATTTTAATCCTTTGTTTTTCCTCCACCATCTTTTCACTTTGAAAACATTTTTAGATTACCATGCAGACAAAGCTATATCAAAAAAAAAAAAAAAGAAATTCAATCAAGCTGAATGTTCCAAAGATACTTAATTTAGTTCCAAGTATACTTTTGGAACACCTACTATGAACAAAACACAGCACCAGATATTGTGGGGAAGACACAGCTAGCAAACATGTCATCAGAGGCACATTTTTTGAGCTTTCTCAAATGATATACCTTTGGCCAAGTACTTGGATACATTTGGGGGTGTAAGATGAATGAGAGATTTCTCTATTTTCAAGGTATACATGTGTTTGGAGGGAGACAATGTTAAAAACCTACTGATGTAAACTGAATATTTGTGTCCCCTTCAAATTCACACACTAAAACCTAATCCCCAATGTGTAACTACCCATCAAACACATTCAGATTTTTGGTATTTGGAGGTGAGGCCTTTGGAAGATGGTTAGGTCATGAGGGTGAAGCTCTTATGGCCAAGGTTAGTGCCCCTATAAAAGAGATCTGCAGAGAGCTTGCTTACTCCTACCAGGTGGACACACAGCAAAAGATAACTATTAATACCTATGAACCAGGTAAGAGAGCTCCCACCAGACCCTGAAGTTTCCAGAGCCTTGACATTGGACTTCCCAGCCTCCAGAACTGTGAAAAATAACTTTCTGTTGTTTATAAGCCCTCTAGTCCATAGTAATGTGTTATAGCAGCCTGAATAGATGAAGATAATCCACTGATATCCATTGTGATTTGTCAAGTTATTACTGGTTTCTGTGGCATCAAAGAAATGGTTAGGGATTTCCTGGTGGTCCAGTAGTTGAGAATCCGCCTTCTAATGCATGGGGTGCAGATTCGATCCCTGGTCAGGGAACCAAGATCCCACGTGTCACAGGGCACCTAAGCTCACACCTCAACTAGAGACCCTGTGCACAGCAACCACTGAGCCCACACGCTCCAGAGCCCTCGCTCCCCAAGAGCAGCCTGCCCACTGCAACTAGAGAGTCTGATTCACAACAAAGAGCCTGAGTGCCGCAAGAAAGACCCAGCACAGCCAAAACAAATCCAAAATGAAACACCCCCCCCGCCCAAACAAACACAAAAAATAAGTGGTCAAACCAAGGATGGAAAGAAAGTGAGGAAACTCATCTCCCAGGAAGTGATACTGAGGTGGGTCGTGAAAGGCAAATAGTCACAGTTTTCGAAAGCAGAAATAAGAGACTGACACCGAAAGCTAACAGTAAGAACACTGTGTGCAAAGTTGTCTAAGAGGACATCATCAAATCTTCAAGGAGGAAGGACCTTTTGTTCTGGACTGTGGGGGTTGAGTTGGGTGGTAACAACTAGAAATGGGCATAGAGCTTTCCAGGCAGAGTGTGCATTGTCAGTGTGATAGAAAGAAGACAAAGTCTAAGAACAAATTTTCAGTCTTTTCTTCTTACCCTGCCTTCTAATGAAAAGAACCCATGCATGCTGGATTAGCTCTGGGGCTTTCACTGGAAATTTCAAAGAAGCCAGGGAGGCTGACATGCTATGGATATGAAGAGCTTAGTCAAGCCAGGAGACAAAGGAACCTGAGGTGGCTTGAAGGCAGCCTTAGAGTAGGAGCTGAGTGCTGGGGAGGAGAGAGAATCTGAGTCAGTCTTGGAGCATGAGGGTGAAAATGAGAGAAAAGCAAAGGGAAAGATAGGTTTTAGGACGTTTTTCTGTGTGTTCTGAGCATGTTTTGGTGTGTTTATGAAAGACTGCCATAGAGATTTAAATAATTTTACATTTTTGTGCCTGGGTTTAGGCTGCTTCGACACAGCTCTGTATCAAGATGACGTGATGCGGCATCTGGGCTTTGTGTGGAGTGAATAAGCTAAGGTATAAAGGTGAAAGAGCACAAGCAGACTTGGGAAGGGAAGGTCACCCTGGCTGATGAAAGACATCATCCTGTGTGATGAAAGACTGTGTGAAGTAGAACCCTGGGACAGAACTGGTTATTGCAGACAGTGACGAGCTTACACCTGAAGGCTAGGAAGTTAGTGTTGCTCCTGGGAAGGCAGAGCTTCTGAGCTTTCTAACAGGGTGCCTCAGTATCAGAGAGGTCTTAGAACAATTGCACTGATGGTAGAACCAGTGGGAAAGAGACAGTGGAGTAAGAGAGACCAATTAAAGAGTGATTAGGAAACCTGATGCCCAAATATGAAGTAATAGATTCAGAAGATTTTTCCTGGAATTGATTTATTTCTTTGACTCAGCCAAGGGTTTGGGTTCATCCGCACACGGCCTTCACCAGGGCCACAAGACAAAAATGTTGCCCACCAAACTCATTCCTATCTTTTCTTTCTATCATTTAGGAGTGACGGAAGGCTTACAGATGCTCAGGGTGGCTCTGGAGCACATACAATAGAGCAAGGTTTTTATTGATCCCCCACCAGGTGGCTGGCACAAGGGCTTTGAGCACCGGGCTTACCATATAATTAGAGTTACCAGATCAACACACAAACCAGCCCCCCGATACAGAGGGAGACTGGGGGCTGTAATCTAATGAGAGGCAGATGTCAACAGGGAGCAGATGTTTGCAGCTCTTCAGTTATATCAAATTAATCATCTCCTGACTTCAAGGTGCTTCTTGGAGTCCAGGAAATTTCCCTGTAATAAATTGCTCCTGGGATTGATTTTTTAAAGTGAGAATGTATACGCCACTGTCTTGAATGTTTTCGAAGAGTTCTACCCAGAAGCAGAGCAGGCTTTTTTTTTTAAATATGGACAAGTTTCGGTGGAGGTCAAAAGACCAAATCCAAACTCCCAGATCTATTTCCAAAAGACAAAGAGGCTGACTTTTTATTAATAAAATTAGCTGCTGCCCAACCAGTCTGCCCAGCCTCCCATTTATTTAGCAAATAATTTTTATAGACACACTGTGTACTCAAACCGCAATAGTGGGTGAAAACACAGATGCTGACCTCATGGAGCTTGCAACATTGTAGTAAATAATCCTGCAAATACATCTAAAATTACCAAAGTGGTGAGTGCTATGAAAGAGTTATGTGATTCTTAAAAAGTGTTAATGCAGGGGTTGGGTCTTAAATCTGCAAGATCAGAACAATCCTTTGTGAGCAAGGAGCAAGAGCGCAGCTTTCCCGTCTCCCTTTCCTTTTCCTTTCTTTTCTCCTTCTTCTTCTCTCCATCCACTCCCATCTCCTCCTTTCCCCCTCCCAGCTTTCCTCGCTCCTTAATGCTCTTTTTCCCCCTCCCTTCTCTGGCCCTCCTTCCCTCCCTCCCTGTTACCTTCCTTCCATGCTTCGCTTTTCTTTCTTTTCTCCTCCTTGTCACCTTTCTTCTCTACTTGCCCTCTATTCTTTTCTCAAATAGTTCTTGAACGCTTGTTAGGGACCCAAGCCCTGCTCTGGGTCTGAGAGGCGGCGGTTGAGGGGTTGAAAAGGGAACTGTGTTCAAAGTGCTCAGAGACAACGCAAAATTGGTTGAAATTCAGGATGAGAGGGGCAGGTGTTACACCGGCAGTGGGCACAGGGGCTTTGGCGAGTCCACAATAGGGGCACCAGACTCAGGCTGAGGGCTGGACAAAGGGTGAGAAAGTGGTCGATGTTTGAGATGAGTCTTGGAGAATGCTGGGGGTTAAATGAGAAGCACAGTGGAGGAACTTGCAGGCAGAAGAAAGTTCCTGTTAAATAAACAAGAGAGGAAACACGAGAGGAGAGTTATATCCTGGGGAAGACAAAAATACAGGACAACTGGGGTAAAATCCAGGAGAGGGTACAATTGGAGAGATGGGTAAGAGGCAGGTCGAGGGCAATGGCACAGTATTTTTTTCTCCCCCATTTTATTTATTTTTAATTGAAGGACAATTGGTTTACAATATTGTGTTGGCCTATATAAACATGAGTCAGCCATAGACATACATGTGTCCCCTTCCTCTTTAATCCCCCCACCACCACCTTCCCACCCCTCTAGGTTGTAATAGAGCCCTGGTCTGAGTTCCCTGAGTGATACAGCAAATTCCCATTGGTTATCTATTTTTACACATGGTAGTGTGTATGCTTCCATGTTCCTCTCTCCATTCACCCTACCCTCTCCTTCCTCCCCTTTGCCTGTGTCCACAAGTTTGCTCTCGATGTCTGCGTTCTCTCCTGTTGCCCTGCAAATAGGTTCATCAGTACCATCTTTCTAGATTCCATACATGCGTTCATATATAATATTTGTTTTTCTCTTTCTGACTTACTTCATTCTGTATAATAGGGTCTAGGTTTATCCACCTCATTGGAACTGACTCAAATGCACTCCTTTTTATGGCTAAGTAATATTCCATTGTATATATGTACCTCAGGTTCTTTATCCATTCATCTGATGATGGACATCTAGGTGGCTTCCATGTCCTAGCGATTGTAAATAGTGCTGCAATGAACATTAGGGTACACGTGGCACAGTATTTTGTCCTGTGTACAGTGGGGAGCTGTTGAAGGTTGTAAGAAGAGAATCACATAATCCCATCTACTGAGATCTTTTCAGGCAGTAGTGTGGTCCTGCTCACTGCCAGCAAACAGGGTATTACACATCCTTACATGTGGCTTTTCCAAAGCATTTTTTTCAGGCTATGAGGCCTTGAAAGTGTCTGGTAAATCCTTGGGTGGCCTCAAGTTCAGGAACAAAATGAAATCTCAAACTACTTAACTTTGACTGTGTTGCAGAAGCTCCTTCTGTACCCCCAAGCTCTCCATTCTTTAGGGCCCATTAATGGAGATGAATAAATATCTTCTTAATTGCTGGGACTTTTTCATTACTATGATGATGATCAGTTCAGTTCAGTT
>SJYQ01000488.1:1081269-1091750 GCA_006410935.1 Redunca redunca | reverse complement strand
TACTCCTTTTCCTATTTGGAACCAGTCTGTTGTTCCATGTCCAGTTCTAACTGTTGCTTCCTGACCTGCACACAGATTTCTCAAGAGGCAGGTTAGGTGGTCTGGTATTCCCATCTCTTTCAGAATTTTCCACAGTTTATTGTGATCCACACAGTCAAAGGCTTTGGCATAGTCAATAAAGCAGAAATACATGTTTTTCTGGAACTCTCTTGCTTTTTCCATGATCCAGTGGATGTTGGCAATTTGATCTCTGGTTCCTCTGCCAACCATTTCCTTTTGTTTTAAATGGGTGTTGCCTTTTAAGGTATAAACATAAAAGAAATTAGGTAAAATAAGCCTATAAAGGATGAAAGATCAGAAAACATCCATTATTCAAAATTGGGACTATTGATATTTGGGCTAAATAATTCTTTCTTGTGTTTTGCATTATGACATGTTGAGCAGCCTCCCTCTGCCCATTGTATGCAGCCCTGACAAGCAAAAATGTGTCCAGACAACAAAATCAAGAGCCCAGAAATGAACCTGTGCATATATGGGCAGTTTTGTTACCACAAAGGAGCAAAGAACATACAATGGAGAAAGGACAGTTTCTTAAATACATGGCATTGGGAAAAGCCAATAGCTACATGCCAAAAAATGTTTCACACCATTCACAAAAATTAACTGAAATGGATTAAAGACGTGAGTATAAGACCTTAAACCATAAAACTTCCAGAAGAAAACATAGGCAATATCTTATGTGACATTCTTAGTAATATCTTTCTAGCTATGTCTCTTCAGGATAGGGAAACAAAAGCAACAATAAACAAATGGGACTACCACGAGCTCTAAATCTTCTGCACAGCAAAGGAAGTCATCATTAAAACAAAAAGACAACCTATAAATGGGAGAAGACACTTACAAATGATACATCCAGTAAGAGGTTAATATCAAAAATATATAAAGAACTCATACATCTTAACAACAATGACAAAATCCAAACAACCATATTCAAAAAAAGGCAGAGGGGCTGAATATACATTTTTCCAAGGAAGACATACAGGCACATGAAAATATGTTCAATATCACTAATTATTAGAAAAATGCAAATCAAAACCGCTTCACACTTGTCAGAATGGCTATTATCAAAATGACAAGAAATAAGTGTTGGCCAGGATGTGGAGAAAATTCGTATACACTGTTGCTAGAAATGTAAATTGGTGCAGCCACCACGGAAATTAGCATGAAGATTCCTTAGGAAATTAAGAATAGAATTAGCATATGATCCAGCAATTCCATGTTTGGGTATTTATCCCAAGAACATGGAAACAGTAAGTTGAAAAGATATTTGTACTCTTATGTTCATTGCAGCATTGTTTACAATAGCCAAGACATGAAAACAACCCAAGTGCCCACTGATGGATGAATGGTTACAGACAATGTGGTGTACATATATATATATACATGCATATAATGGCATACAACTTAGCCACGGAAAAGATGAAAACTTGTCGTTTGTGATCTGGATAGACCATGAAGGTATTATGCTAAGTGCAATAAATCAGATGAAGAGAGACAAATTCTGCATGGCTTCATTCATATGTGGAATATAAAAACTAATAAACAAAAATAAATAAAACAAATGACCAAACCAAACACCTAGACACAGAGAACAGAGTAGTAATTGCCGGAGGGAAAGAGATGATAAGGAAGGTAAATGGGTGAAGAGGACCGACTATGGTGACAGGGAGAAACTAAATTTTTGGCAGTGAACATGCTGTAGGGGATAGAGAAGTAGAAATAGAATATTGTACACAGGAAACTTACATTATGTTGTAAAAATCATTATCTCAATTAAAAAAAAAAACTCCACTGGATGCCTGTATCACCTTTTTGTTGTCCATTCATCCATCGATGGACTCTTAAATAAAAAAGAATGTCTCTAGACAGTGCCAAATGTCCCCTGGGGGCAAAAGTTCACCCTGCTGAGAACCATTCTTCTAAACAGTACAGTAGGGAATTTTGTAGCTACGATGAAATTCAGATGAGATTTAGCCAAGGCACGTTTGGCGAATTCTTCCTGTGCTTAGAGTCACATGAGCAAAGACCTTGGTGGCATCTGATGCTAAATGAATTCCGGCATTGCCTCCCGAAGCACATCTCCCCGCTCTCAGGCCCCTGCTAATTATTAGACCACCTCTTCCTTTCATCTCCAAATGCCTCTAATGTGTTATCATGGCACGGATCCTACTTTCTCTCCAATTACATGATCAGATGGACCTTTTTCAATTTGGCTTTCAAAGCTGGTTACTCCTAGGAGACAGCTTTGCTAAAAGCATTTAATGATCCGAAAGGTAGCCAAGCCATAGAGGTGCATATCTGTGGGGATGGGCAGAGTGGGGACTGTCTGGGGTTCTGTCCACCTTCGAGAGCAGCCACAACTTCCATGCCTCTGTCCTCCCTGATGGGGGTCTGCTGGCTTTCTTTAGGTTTTGCATTTCAGATTCCTGTTTGATATGATGCCAGCAGTGACATTTCAGACGTTCCCCGGCACTGTTCAAGGCTGCTTTTCTCCAGCTAGGATCTGCATGCTGCAGTCTGGCCTCACATATAAAAATGACCATGTTTTGGAGCCACCGCTGGGCTGATGACACTGTCCTTTTTCTCTTTGTTTTCCCAATGCTTCTATCTGTTCTCACACCTTAAGGATGCTAAGAGGCACCCTGCTGGGTGCTTAACATGGATGTCTTCCAGAACACGCATGAGCCTTGAACTCCTTTGAACATATTTGGCAGCCGTGTGGGGCGTCTCAGTATTTTGAGCCTACATTATGGATGTGAACCCATATTTTACCTAGAATCTTCAGCCGGGAGATTGTATGCTATTTTTAACAGTATCCTTTTTTTTTTTTCCCCCCAACATGGTTCTTTAACAAGGTCGTGTCATTATCAGTTATTTAATATTTCTAAAATTAGAAGCAGTTTCACCGCTGTGGCAGCTCATGCTTTAGGCCAGAGTCTTTGAGCCTCCTCACACTGTGGCTATTGATACAAGCTCATGGTGAGGCTTCCTGTGCCTTCTTTTTCTAGCATATAGTGGGTTCGAAATTCAGCCAGGCTAAACTTTTTGCTCTCCTTTGGACAAGCTTCTCACTTGTTTAAGGAACTGCAATCACCACACTTAAGCCAGAGGACTGGAGTTTGGCTGTCGGGTGGGTAGTCAATGTTCTGTACTTAGTGGTCTCATCTGAATAGCTCAAGGTAGCCTGCTGACCGGCCCAGAGAAAAGACAAGGGAGAGGAAGAGGTAGAATAATGACTCCTTTGCAAGCAGCTACTGCTTAATAAAGCAGCCAAGAGTTATGGGGGTTGTCAGGGGGAGATGGAGTGACAAGCAAGTAGAAGAAAGGGAAGGGGACATGCAGGCTACTGTTTAACAAAAACCTATGCATCACCTGCCCAGGTGGTGCTAGTGGTAAAGAATCCTCCTGCCAATGCAGGAGATACAGGAGAGTTCCATCCCTGGGTTGGGAAAGTCCCCTGGAGTAGGAAATGGCACCCCACTCCAGTATTCTTGCTTGGGAAATCCCATGGACAGAGGAGCCTGGCGGGCTACAGTCCATGTGATTGCAAAGAGTCGGACGTGACTGAGCACAGCACACAGCATGTTCATCACCTGCAGTGTGCTAATCCCTGTGCTAAAGACGAGAGAGCCCATTACAAATGACTTGGGCCTGCCCTCACCAAATCCCTGGTCTATATGCAAGGGGGAGATGGGGCAGGAAAGCTGGAGTGTGATTTACACCTATCTGAAATAGTTCCCAAAGCACTTCCTGGAATATAAAGAATTTTGACTACCTTATGTAATCTCTACATTGCATGGGTACCGTTGGCATCCTGATTTTATAGAGGAGAAAACTGAGGCTCTGACAGGTTAAGTAACTTGTCAAAGGTTACTTTACTGACAAAGTCAGGTCTGGAATGCAGATCTTCCAAGTCCAAGGAAGAGTTCCATATTTCCTCCTGTGCACAGCTTCTGTCTTCCACCCAATAAGTCCTTGGTGAAATCTCACTATTGATCGCATGGCAGAGTCTATGGGTTGTTGTGCCATATTGATAGACAATAATTACTCCTCTTTCTACAAGGCTCTGTATAGCTTGAAGAATCATTAATTAGATGTGCTGGAAGTCCACAGTCCACCTTCAAGGGCAGCCTGAAAGTAGAGTCCTCAGGACAGTTATTGATTAGCCTGTTTCCATTTCCCATTGTGGAGTACCATTCTCAATAGACCCACAACCTGGATGAATAATTTAACCTAACTTACAGAGGTAAAAGAAAACCTGTCCACCATCAACTGGGATACAAATGTGAGCTGTGATTCATGTAGTTAGTATCATGCCTATAACAGTGTAGATAGTTAGAAAAATAGTGGTTTTCAGTTCAGTTCAGTTCAGTTCAGTCACTCAGTCGTGTCCGACTCTTTGCGACCCCATGAATCGCAGCACGCCAGGCCTCCCTGTCCATCACCAACTCCCGGAGTTCACTAAGACTCACGTCCATCGAGTCAGTGATGCCATCCAGCCATCTCATCCTCTGTCGTCCCTTTCTTCTCCTGCCCTCAATCTGTCCCAGCATCAAAGTCTTTTCCAATGAGTCAATTCTTCACATGAGGTGGCCAGAGTACTGGAGTTTCAGCTTTAGCATTATTCCTTCCAAAGAAATCCCAGGGCTGATCTCCTTCAGAATGGACTGGTTGGATCTCCTTGCAGTCCAAGGGACTCTCAAGAGTCTTCTCCAACACCACAGTTCAAAAGCATCAATTCTTTGGCGCTCAGCCTTCTTTACAGTCCAACTCTCACATCCATACATGACCACAGGAAAAACCATAGCCTTGACTAGACAGACCTTAGTCGGCAAAGTAATGTCTCTGCTTTTGAATATGCTATCTAGGTTGGTCATAACTTTTCTTCCAAGGAGTAAGTGTCTTTTAATTTCATGGCTGCAGTCACCATCTGCAGAGATTTTGGAGCCCCCAAAATAGTCTGACTCTGTTTCCACTGTTTTATATGAGATAAATAAATAGAAGGCTTACTGCCAGGATATCAACTCAAAGTGGAAAGCCTCAGCGGCTCAACTAGGTATATTGTTCACATCATACCAAAAGCACATCCTCACTGACTTTTTTTTCCCCCAGTGGAACTGGGCCAGTGTTGAGTGTGTATTTGGGACAATTAGAGATTATGTGGGATTTTAGATTTGGTGCATGTGCCAATTTATGCACATGACCTTTAATTGCTGAGTGGGATAGTGAGAAAAAAATCCAAGGGTTATAGACCAGAAGATTTGGGTTAAATCCTAGTTCTGCTTCCGACTTGAGCCAATAATGAGCCAATAATTTAATTTCGTGAAGCACCAGTTTCCTCTTCAGTAAGTGGAGGTAACATCACAGAGAACCTGAGTGTCTGTTGCTGAGTGCGTGCTGGCAGTGACTGTGGAAATGCTCCATCCACCATCACCTGGGATGCAAGTGTGGGTTGTGATTTGTGTCATTAATCACCAGTGTCCTCATCAGTGCTGAGTGAGTGCAATGACAACCAGCTTTCTGTTAATGGTGTTAATAATCATGAATATTAATTAGAAGTGGCCTGGGTCCTTGTTCAGATATGTTACCTATTGAAACCAGAGAAAAACCTCCCCTGAGGGCTGTGGGAAGGCCATGTGGATTCCGCTCCAGCTTTGGGGTCCCCATGGTTATTTCGGAATCATCACTGGCTAAAAGCATCTGAGTGAAGAGCTTTGATATTCTCCCTGACAATGTGCTCAATCAGAGGATATGGGACAACTGACTTCACTGAAGCCAAACCAGAGCTGTGTGCTGAGTTGCAGTTTGCCCGTGTATGCAGATTCCTTTCTACAGTCACCTCCAAATGGGAGATGAGATAGAAGCTTCTGACCCTTAACAGAACACTACTTGTCAAAGGGTAGCCAGGAAATGAGGAGGAGCTCTCACCCTCCCAGGGTTTGTTCTAACACCCTTTTCTCCCAGCAAAATATGGTTGAAGAACTCTGTCTCAAAGACTACCACAGGGCAAAGTTGGAAAGTAGAGACAGGGTTTGACCAAATCCCTCCCTCTCCACCCATTTCTCCTTTTTAAAAAACTGGGCATTGGAATGGATAAGAACAGAAGCAGACATATTTCAAGATGTAAGCCCCTTCCTAATTTCTATTTAAAAAGTTAACCTTTAGTTTTCTTTGGCCTCAAATTTTCCTTTCCATAGAAGCTTTGTCTTTGCTATCATTTCAGTAATTTTTATTCCTGCTAGCTGCTCACTCTGCTCCACTTGATCAAACTAACCTGGATAATGCGTGAGCTATTAAGAGAACACACTGTTTCCTTGGGGAGTCATTTATTCCCATGATCACTGATAATAGAAAGTCCTTTTCTGGGCTTGATGCTAATGACATCTCAATCCAGACTGAGTGCATTTCCTCTGGTTGTTGGTTATTCTGGAGCTGTGACCCACAGCCTGTGGTAGCAAGGGCGGAATATGCTTTGCGGACCTATTCTGTGCTCTGTTCTGATTATTTCCAACAATGTGGACAAATCAATAGAAGTGAATGAGTGTTGGATAATTCATGATTAGACAGAGAAAACATGAAATGATTCTGTTTTCCTTCTTGTTTGGAATTTGGCATGTATTTATAAACCAACAATGAGAAGGTGTCACTAGGCTTTACCAGAAAATCCCATGGATGGAGGAGCCTTGTAGGCTGCAGTCCATAGGGTCACCAAGAGTCGGACATGACTGAGCGACTTCACTTTCACTTTTCACTTTCATGCATTGGAGAAGGAAATGGCAACCCACTCCAGTGTTCTTGCCTGGAGAATCCCAGGGACGGGGGAGCCTGGTGGGCTGCCGTCTATGGGGTCGCACAGAGTTGGACACGACTGAAGCTACTTAGCAGCAGCAGCAGCTCAAACTAAGTTTGAAACGTAAGATTTCTCATAGGCACAGTGAAAAATCTTTTTTAATTCCTTAAGCATTAAAATTTTTTTTTAACTTTTAATTTTATGTCAGAGTAGAGTCAATTAACAATGTTGTGATAGTTTTAGGTGTACAGCAAAATGATTCACTGATACATAAAATGCCTAAACTTGAGTTAATATTATCACTCATATACTGTTCATCCCTAGGGGAGCCACATTGTTTCTGTCATCCCAGTTAAGAATTCTAGAATTTTCCAGAATTCTCTCATTCTGCTTGGTGGTGGTTTAGTTGCTAAGTCATGTCCAATTCTTTGTGACCCTGTGGACTGTAGCCCATCAGGCTCCTCTCTCCATGGAATTCTCCAGGCTAGAATACTAGAGTGGGTAGCCATTCCCTTTGCCATAGAATCTTCCTGATCCAGGGATTGAATCTGGGTCTCCCACATTGCAGGTAGATTCTTTACTGTGTGAGCCACCAAGGAAGCCCTTTCTGCATATATAGTGTCTAATTCTTCCATCCATGTTCTTGTAGTACTTATTTCCTTACATAGGTGTGGTCATTATTATCTTGCATTGAGTCAACTAAAAGTCCCGTTACTGATCACCATGGCCCCAGCCTCACTGAGTTCATCAGTCCTGCATCCAATTTTGAGATCAGTGTTCTGAAAGCAACATAGCATTCCCTGTTCCAAACCACCATTGACTGCTTGTTTCTAGTAAATAAAGGCCAGACTTGTCAGTGTGAGATTTAAGTCATTCATAACCTTCCCCAACATACTCAGGCCTTTCCAAGTTTTTCCCTGCTACTCCCACTACATCCAGCTACACTGATCCAGTCATCCCCGAAAATAACTCTGTACTTTTTGTCTTCACCTGTTCCCATGCTGTTCCTTCTTCCTGGGATTTCATTCCTTTACATCTTAACATATACTTTTAAATGCCTCTTCTTTAATGAATTCTTTAATAGTGAATCGCAGAGTGATGTATTATAGTCATATGCATATGATTTTGTCTCCCCACTGGACAATGAGATTGTAAAGTGCAGAGCTATGCCTTGTATATCTTTACACTCTCCAAATGTTTAATGTAATGCCTTATACAGAATACAGTCAATAAATACATTTACTGAATGAATGAATGTGTAAATAGAGACAGAATCAACATATTGTTTGGCTTTGGATTAAATCAGATCCTGGAATACAGTGAACAGAAACTTTTGGAAAATGAATTAGTGCTTTAAATACACCATAGAATGGAGAATTTAAAATCTTTTTAGTCTTGTCAAGGCCAGATCTTCCTACTCTTCTGAATCCTTTCTTTGTTTTCATTTTCTTTGACCCCCTACCCCTTCACTGTCTCATAAATATGGCATGTTATATGGAAAGAAATTGTAAAAGCTGTTATCATTTAAAGATTTTAAGCAATCAAATCCCTTCTCCCTAACTCTACCAAAACGGTTCCATCTATTTAATATAGCCTGTAAGTAAAAATGACTCTTTGTGATCAGATCATGGGCAAAACCATGCAGTGGGTCACTCTAGCCAAAGCCATCGCTGAAACAAGTCAGCAGTCTCTCCTGGTGACCTTATCCTTTTAGCTACTTTTACACTGACATCGTCACATTCTAGTAAATTGGCCTCCTCTTGATGTTTTCGAAGAGTTCAGTGTTCTACAATGCAGTTCCAGTGGTCACTGGGACACGTATGGATATCAGTACAAGGGTATATTATACATGAGGGGATGGCTCTTTTCACGTATGGGTTAGTTTTACCCCCAAAGTTTTTGAGGCATTTTGAAGCAGAAAGAAAATGCAATTCTCGATTTATTCCTGCTTACAAAAAGGGATCGAGTCCAAGGACTCCGAGGTTTGGCTTGGATGAACACCCAGAAGTTGGGATAGCTATGTGAAGCTCTTGCATGTGCAAATTTGGGCTGGATCAACTGAGGACAGGCGTTGTCATGACATTTCCATACTCCCCAGTGCTGGTTAGGCTGGAAAGGAGCTTCTCCTTCACCATAATACTTTCATATTTGGGAAACTTGAAGAACAGACAGGAAAAGTGGGGAAAGAAGAAAGAAAAGTTTGTTCAATTTCTTTAAGTCCTGGCAGTCTTTCCTTGCCTCCAAAGTTGTGATTATACTGCTATTAGCTGGGTCAGGCTCTGACACACAAATGTTATAGGTTAATAATGGGAAACTTTACAATAGATATGTAGTTCCACAGAACTTGAGAGCTAAAGAGAACCTTGGGGACAGTCTAGTCAAACTGTCTTTTTATACAGATTATAAAGCTGAGGCTGGGAGATAAGAAATGGCTTGCCAAGGACACAGAGAGTAGAAGTACGATTCATTCTAGAGTCCTGATGTTTAGTCAACACGGTTATTCCAAATCATCACCCAGTCCTAGTGTATCACATCTAGATGGATTCAATGGGCTGTGATCAGACTGAGGCTGAGTTTTATTGAAATTCTCATTTTTATTTAAACTGACTTGATTTTTATCAACTCAGTTGTGGAATGAGGGCTTACAAAGTAGGATGGATTGATCAGTATGAGGGGTTTCAGCAGGGGACTGTAGGACAGTCATTGGTGACATTCATTTGCTGAGAAAGAGCATCCTTGAGAGTTCTGAGCCTGGAGAGGACATACTTTTCTTCATGGTAGAAAGGGAGTGAGTGAAAGTCGCTCAGTCATGTCCAACTCTTTGTGACTCCATGGACTGTACAGTCCATGGAATTATCCAGGCCAGAATGCTGGAGTGGGTAGCCTTCCCAATCAGGGATCGAACCCAGGTCTCCTGCATCGCAGGTGGATTCTTTACCAGTGGAGCCACAAGGGAAGCCCGAGAATATTGGAGTGGGTAGCCTATCCCTTCTCCAGGGGATCTTCATGGCCCAGAAATCAAATCAGGGTCTCCTGCATGGCAGGCGGATTCTTTACCAGCTGAGCTATGAGGGAAGCCCAAAGATAGGAGGAGAAAAGCTAACTTCATGAGAATCCAATTTAGGAACACACATGTCACCAACCAGAGAACCAACCAACCAACCAACCAAGCAGGAAATGAAGCAAATGGCACAGGGTGCCAAGAACTTCTAACCCAGCAAGTTCAGGAAAGATGGGAAGTCTTGAGTTCAGGAAGAGAGTTGCAGGCAAAAGAGTTGGCTAGAGGGTTCCCAAGGGCAAGTTGATTCTGCCCATAAGTCTGCAGTGATAGCCATATTTTAAAGCCCCTTCCTGCACTTCATTTTTGGTTTCTAATGATTTCAGAATCTTCCTGATGGAAGAAATTTTATGTGTTTGGGAACCTCAGTTTTCTAATTTACTGATGCAGTAAATCTTTCAAATCTTACTAGCCAGAAAAATTAGATTTACACACAGGATTATTAGTGATGTTTAAGTCTATCATGATCAAATCACAGAGCAGAAGGAGCAAACTTAAACACATCTAGACAAGTGCTTTGAAGCCCACTTGAGACAAAGACTCTTTAACTATAGACCTTGGACAGGAAGGGAA
>SJYQ01000488.1:1059418-1081245 GCA_006410935.1 Redunca redunca | reverse complement strand
GAAGGAAATCATAGTTAATTAGTTTTGTTATTTGCTTTCAGGTAAGTAAGACATCTTTACCTCTTGCCCTCAAGAAGTCTCAAGTCTGAAGCTAGGAACAGAGATGTTAGTTCACACAAAGACATGAAGCAGTATGTCCTTTCATCGTATGTCCATTTAATCAAGGTTATAATACACTGCATGATTTAATTGTGTAAAGTCAAACTATATACTAGTTAATCCACTTATGACTTGAATAGAAAGTAGACATGTATTTATGGAAAAGAAGGCAAATGTTACTAATTACAGACTTAAATTATATTCCAGGCAAAAGTCCCTGATAGTTCATGAACAAGATAGATTGTAAAACTTAGGGGCCAGAAAGGGTCCATTGAGACCTAATCAGGCTGGACAAACTTCTTTTTTCAAAACAAGTTAACAAGGGAAATGCTATAGACATAATATGTCTGGATTTCAGTTTTTCTGACCTGTTCAGTTCAGTTCAGTCATTCAGGCGTGTCCGACTCTTTGCGACCCCATGAATTGCAGCATACCAGGCCTCTCTGTCCATCACCAACTCCCAGAGTTCTCCCAAACTCATGTCCATCGAGTCGGTGATGCCATCCAGCCATCTCATCCTCTGTCGTTCCCTTCTCCTCCTGCCCCCAATCCCTCCCAGCATCAGAGTCTCTTCCAATGAGTCAACTCTTTGCAGAGGTGGCCAGGGTACTGGAGTTTCAACTTTAGCATCACTCCTTCCAAAGAGATCCCAGGACTGATCTCCTTTAGAAAGGACTGGTTGGATCTCCTTGCAGTCCAAGGGACTCTCAAGAGTCTTCTCCAACACCACAGTTCAAAAGCATCAGTTCTTCGGCACTCAGCTTTCTTCACAGTCCAACTCTCACATCCATACATGACCAGTGGAAAAACCATAGCCTTGACTAGACGGACCTTAGTTGGCAAAGTAATGTCTCTGCTTTTGAATATACTATCTAGGTTGGTCATAACTTTTCTTCCAAGGAGTAAGCGTCTTTCAATTTCATGGGTGCAATCACCATCTGCAGTGACTTTGGAGCCCAAAAAAATAAAGTCTGACACTGTTTCTCCATCTATTTCCCATGAAGTGATGGGACCAGATAGGAAAAGAAGTACATCAAGACTGTATATTGCCACCCTGCTTATTTAACTTATATGCAGAGTACATCATGAGAAATGCTGGGCTGGAAGAAGCACAGGCTGGAATCAAGATTGCTGGGAGAAATATCAATAACCTCAGACATGCAGATGACACCACCCTTATGGCAGAAAGTGAATAGAAACTAAAAAGTGTCTTGATGAAAGTGAAAGAGGAGAATGAAAAAGTTGGCTTAAAGCTCAACATTCAGAAAACGAAGATCATGGCATCTGGTCCCATCACTTCATGGGAAATAGATGGGGAAACAGTGGGAAAAGTGTCAGACTTTATTTTTTGGGCTCCAAAATCACTGCAGATGGTGACTGCAGCCATGAAATTAAAAGACACTTACTCTTTGGAAGGAAAGTTAGAGGGATAATAAAATATTCCAAATTTTTCTGGTCTTAGGAAGATAATGGTAGCTGACGTGACAGTTAAACTAGATAGTAGTTAACCAATGACTACTTTCAGAACAACTGCTTAATGCATGGATGGAAACCTGGCACTCTATATGATGGTTTTCTTGGTATTTTCCAGTTTAACATTTTGTATTAGAAGATTTGTTGAACAATATACATGGCATTTTGGGGCTGATATCCAGTATGATGACATCATGCATGCTGTGTCATGTCTGACTCTTTGCGACCCCATGGACTGTAGCCCACCAGGCTCCTCTGTCCATGGATTTTCCAGGCAAGAATTCTGGAATGAGTTGCCATTTCCTCCTCCAGGGGATCTTCCCTATTCAGGGATTGAAACCAAGTCTCATATGTCTTCTGCGTTGGCAGGCAAAGTTTTTTTTTTTAACCACTGAGCCACCTAAGAAGTGACAAGGGAATCAGTATCTGAGATTTCACAAATCTGAAACTATGGGGAAAATACTAAAAGAAATGTAATAGGGATCGATGTAAAGTTCAGGGAGAAATGTTGGAGGTAGAAGATGGGAAAGAAAAGACTGACATGCTACACAGCACTCTGTGATGGTTCATTTTATGAGTCAACTTGACTGAGCAGTGGGATGACCATGCATCTAGTGAAATATTATTTCTAAGTATGTCTCTGATGGAGATTCTGGTTGAGATTAACATTTGAATCAATAGACTGAATAAAGCAGATTTCTTTCCCCAATTGGTAAAGAATCTGCCTGTAATGCAGGAGACACTGGTTTGATTCCTGGGTTGGGAAGATCCACTGGAGAAGGGATAGGCCACCCACTCCAGTATTCTTGGGCTTCCCTTGTGGCTCAGCTGGTAAAGAATCTGCCTGCAGTTTGGGAGAGCTGGCTTGATCCCTGGGTTGGGAAGATCCCCTGGAGAAGGGAAAGGTTACCCACTCCAGTATTCTGGCCTAGAGAATTACGTGGGTCCATGGGGTTGCAGATGGTTGCAAAATCACTGCAGATGGTGACTGTAGCCGTGAAATTAAAAGATGCTTGCTCCTTGGGAAAAAAAAGCTATGACCAACCTAGACAGCATATTAAAAAACAGAGACATTACTTTGCCAACAAAGGTCTGTCTAGTCAAAGCTATGTTTGTTTGTTTGTTTTTTTTCCCCCATTAGTCATGTATGGATGTGAGTTGGACTGTGAAGAAGGCTGAGCACCGAAGAATTGATGATTTTGAAATGTGGTGTTGGAGAAGACTCTTGAGAGTCCCTTGGACTGCAAGGAGATCCAACCAGTCCATCCTAAAGGAAATCAGTCCTGAATATTCATTGGAAGGACTGATGCTGAAGCTGAAGCTCCAGTACTTTGGCCACCTGAGGCGAAGAACTGACTCATTTGAAAAGACCACAATGCTAGGAAAGATTGAAGGCAGGAGGAGAAGGGGACGACAGAGGATGAGATGGTTGGATGGCATCACTGACTCGATGGACATGGGTTTGAGTAAGCTTCAAGAGTTGGTGGTGGACAGGGGGGCCTGGCGTGCTATAGCCCATGGGGTCGCAAAGAGTCAGACAGGACTGAGTGCCTTTCACTTCACTAATCCAATTCATTCAAGGTGTGAACAGAATAAAATACTGAGTAACAAAGTATTTACTCCCTTTGCTTGGCTGTCTTTGAGCTGGGACATCAGTCTTCTGCTGGATTTAGAATGGAACTTAGACCAGTGACTGTCCTGTTCCTGGGGCTTTAGAACTTCCACTAGAACTGTGCCCTCAGTGTTCTGGGGTCTGTTTTTCTCAGGCTTCATAATCAAATGAATTCTTTCGGTATATCAGTCTCTCTCTCTCCCCTGACTAATACAGCTTCCTCCCTCCCTTCAAAGAATAAAAGAGAGAAAGGAGAGGTGGAATATGCTAAACTTGGTGTAAGTCAGGAGAGTCAGTGACTAGAGCACGTCTTGGGTCTAGAAAAAGCAAGGCAGTCCCTTACTTATTACTCTGCTCTGATCAGATTACACTTAGAGTGTCTTGTTCAGTCCTGTTAATCCCAATATAGTAGGAGGAAAAATGTCAAGTGGAGGAAGTCTAGAAGGAAACAACCAAGGCGGATGATGCACCAAAAGTCATGCCAGTGAAAAATAGTCCAAAGAACTGAGGATGTTCTTTCAGGGGAAACATTTCAGGGAAGGATAGCACAGCTGTCTGCGAATTCTCAAAGTGCTGTGAAACAAGAAAAGGAATGAGACTCCTTTAGTGTGACTCCAGGGAGCAGTGCCATAGAATGAACATTTTAAGGAGAAAGAATTTAACCCAATCTAAGGAGTCACTTTCTAAAGATGGACTGGACTGAAATGAGAGTATAAGCTTTCTTCAAGGAATCCATGTGACCTTAAGTGCTGAGCAGTTTGGGTTTCCTGGTAAGAGTAAGATATGCATCAGTTATCTTGATGATTTTCATTGCTTTCTTAATCTGTGAAATTGCTTTTTGAAGGGAAAATGATGGTTAGCCAAGCAAACAGTATGATGTAATGAAATACTTATACTATTTAATGGAAGATACTTTTCAAAGGACTTAATTCATTTATAAGCAAACTGTTAACATCTATTTTCTGGAGAAGGTCTCCTATGAAACTTCCTCTGTTAAAGCTTTTTAGTTACTTTACTTTAAATGCCTCTATCTTTTTGAAAGTAACATAAAGGATTTTTAAAAAATGTGTAACATGTATTTTTGACTAATTCAAGCATTTAAAAAATTAGCCTGAATGACTCACCTTGTTCTAAACATGTGAATGACATGTACTAAAGAAAAAGAAATGATAAAAACAGCAGCCTGCTTTGGTTGAAACTGCTTACCATGTGCTGGATATAGTTTAAAGCATGGATTCACTCATCTACATGAATTTATTCTCTTAATCTTCACAGCAGCTACATGAAGTAGTGATAATTATTATTATTTCCATTTGTACAGATAAAGAAACTAAGCCATATAGCAATCTTAAGCAATTTGTCCCAGGATATACTGGTTTTCTTTAAAAAAAATATTTTATTGCGGTATTGTTGATTTACAATGTTGTGTTAGTTTCTGGTGTACAGCAATGTAGCCCAGTTTATAAATACATATATATATATGTGTGTGTGTGTATGTATATATACTTTTTAATATTCTCTTCCAATATGGTTTATTATAGGATAATGAATTTCATTCACTATGCCATATAGTAGGAATTTATTGTTTATCCATTCTATGTGTTCAGTTCAGTTCAGTCGCTCAGTTGTGTCCGACTCTTTGTGACCCCATGAATTGCAGCACGCTAGGCCTCCCTGTCCATCACCAACTCCCGGAGTTCACTCAGATTCATGTCCATCGAGTCAGTGATGCCATCCAGCCATCTCATCCTCTGTCGTCCCCTTCTCCTCCTGCCCCCAATCCCTCCCAGCATCAAAGTCTTTTCCAGTGAGTCAACTCTTTGCATGAGGTGGCCAAAGTACTGGAGTTTCAACTTTAGCATCATTCCTTCTAAAGAAATCCCAGGGCTGATCTTCAGAATGGACTGGTTGGATCTCCTGGCAGTCCAAGGGACTCTCAAGAGTCTTCTCCAACACCACAGTTCAAAAGCATCAGTTCTTCATTGCTCAGCCTTCTTCACAGTCCAACTCTCACATCCATACATGACTACTGGAAAAACCATAGCCTTGAGTAGACGGACCTTAGTCGGCAAAGTAATGTCTCTGCTTTTGAATATGCTATCTAGGTTGGTCATAACTTTTCTTCCAAGGAGTAAGCGTCTTTTAATTTCATGGCTGCAATCACCATCTGCATTTTGGAGCCCCCAAAAATAAAGTCTGACAGTGTTTCCACTGTTTCCCCATCTATTTCCCATGAAATGATGGGACTGGATTCTATGTGTAATAGTCTGCTAATCCCAAACTCCCAGTCCATCCCTCCCCATGGAACCACCAGTCTCTTTTCAATGCCTGTGAGTCTGTTTCTGTTTAGTAGATATGTTCACTTGTGCCATATTTTAGATGCTACATTTAAGTGATATCACATGGTGTTTGTCTTTCCCTTTCTGACTTAACTTCACTTGGTGTGATAATCTCTAGGTGGATTTGTGTTGCTGCAAATGGCATTATCTCATTTTGTATGGCTGAGTAGTATTCCATTTTATATATCATGGTATATTGTTAATCAGAAGCAAAACTAGAAGTCTGATTCCAGAGTTTATATTCTTATTATAATATTTCATTTTAGGAAAATTTTGATATTATAGCATTCCATGTAGAAATAAAAGCAAACCTTGGAGTCTCTACGCGTGGTCCTTGGACACCCTACTCTTAGACAGTCTCATAAAAAAGAATCTAACCTGAGATGGCAGATAAATGTTTTCATTGCTTGAGCTCACACTTCCATTGAGACAGGTTTGCAGGCCAAACATATCTATGATCTAGTAATCCTTCCAAATAATCCCCAAAGGATGTTGCCCTTGCAGGCTGGAACTTGAATGTTTTGGTTGTTTTTCTTCTAATATTGCACCAATTAGAACTGCATGAGCAGCATCTGTCTTGTGAAAATTGACTTCATTAGACCTGAACTCAGATCCAGACTCTGCCTCTTACAGGAAGTAGGCATTGGGTCAATGACTGTACCAGGTGACAGCTTTCAGCTTTTGAAATGAATTCCCACTTCGTAGAGTTTGGTGAACAACCAATGAGATATTACATAATATCTCAACCAATGAGACATTACCAATGAGATATCACATCTTTGTAAAGATGTGACACATAAAGTATTTGAGAAGTGGGACTTCTTTTTTTATTTGATAAATGCTATATATTCTACTTAAATTTTTTTGATACTGCTGGTTGAGGGAAAAGTTTCTCCTTGTAATCTGAGCTTCTGTTTGAGATAAAAAAGAATCACATTGAGAATGGCTTCCAAATAGTCCATCAAGTTGAAATAGCCTCCTATGTGCCTCCAGTGGGGAGTTGCATTCCAATGCCATGTGTAACTGGGGAATTTTCATGCTTTGCACAAATATTGCAGTGTATCTTAAATTTCCCCATATTGGTATCAATGATATGATTATATTTTAGACACGGCCATGTGAAATACACTTTCCTTGAGGTGCCAGTCTTTCCATAAACACATTTGGCACCTATTATGTTCTTGCCTCAAGTAATATGACAGTGCTTATGGGGTAAGTGGAAGCTCTAGAATACAATGTAAAAAAAGATTACATTATAGAGTGCTTTGCTAACATGGAGAATAAATAAGGACAGAAGAAGGGAAATCCTTCTACTTACCATTGACTCAAGTATTTAGACTCAGAAAAGACCTGCACAAATGAACAGTTTTATGAGTTGTGGGTGGATCTTATCATATAAATTTTTTCTTTTTCAGATTACCACAGATAGATTAGTTTTCCTTCTCTGGGCAATTGGGATCATGATTAATTATTTGTATTTCTTTACCGTTTTATACATAGAAGAGAGTGTTTTGATAAGGTTGTCTATTGACACTTCTTTTTCCTTTAAAAAAAACAAATTTATATTGTCTTAAGGTAAGACATCCATATGCAGCAAATTAGGAAATTGCAAAAAAATACAAATAGAAAAAAAAGTGAAAAGTGTCTGCAACTCATTATGGTGGCTCACATGGTAAAGAATCTGCTTCCAGTGTGGGAGATCTGGGTTTGATACCTGAGTAAAGAAGATCCTCTGGAAAAGGAAATGGCTACCCACTCTAGTCTTCTTGCTTGGAGAATTCCATGGACAGAGGAGCCTGGCAGTCTACAGTCCATAGAGTTCTGAAGAGTGGCACATTACTGAGTGGCTAATACTTTCATTTTCACATACAGAGGTTATTTCTATTAACGTTTGAAAGGATTGTTTTCCATTTTTTTTCCTGTGAACATATATGATACATGACTGGGTTATACTTTAGATACAGTTTTATATACTGCTCTTTATCTTTTTGTATAACTGAATAGTATGCTGTGAACATTTTCCTGTGTTGTTATAAAAGAGAGAGAGAGGCTACAACCACTTTGGAGAAAGATCTGGAAGTTACTTATTAACCTCCACATATACCTGCCCTATGAATCAGCAGTTCTATCCTTAAGTGTAACATCCAAGAGGAAGTAAAGCATTTGTTTACAAGAGTGTTCAGAATGGTGTTATTTATAATAGTAAAAAAAAAATCTAGAAATATCTCAAGTATCCATGAATAGGAGAATGGATAAACTAGTCAACAGTAGAAAGGAACATACTATTGATACGTGCAACGGTGTGAATGAATCTCCAATACCTTATGCTAAGTGAAAAATATCAGACTTTTTAAAAAAGCATATATTGAATCATTCCATTTATTTGAAGTTCTGGAAACAACAAAATTTATCTAGGATCTAGGATAAAAAAAAAAAATTCCCCCGGAGTAGGGGATGTTGATAATATTTGTTTGCTACATTGTTTGCTATGAGCCTACAGTGACACGTGGTTATCATCCTAAGTCTATAGTTTAATACATTAGAGTTCATTTTTGATATTTTACATCCCATCAGTTCAGTTCAGTCGCTCAGTTGTGTCCGACTCTTTGCGACCCCATGAATCTCAGCACGCCAGGCCTCCCTGTCCATCATCAACTCCCGGAGTTCACCCAGACTCACGTCCATCGAGTCCGTGATGCCATCCAGCCATCTCATCCTCTGTTGTCCCCTTCTCCTCCTGCCCCCAATCCCTCCCAGCATCAGAGTCTTTTCCAATGAGTCAACTCTTCGCATGAGGTAGCCAAAGCACTGGAGTTTCAGCTTTAGCATCATTCCTTCCAAAGAAATCCCAGGGTTGATCTCCTTCAGAATGGACTGGTTAGATCTCCTTGCAAGGGACTCTCAAGGGTCTTCTCCAACACCACAGTTCAAAAGCATCAATTCTTTGGCACTCAGCCTTCCCATAGGTTTGGACAAATCATCACAGCATGACTTACAATAACCAAGATAGAGAAATAATCTAAGTGTTCATCAATGGATGAATGCATAAAGAAGATGTGAAAAAAATATATATATATAAAATACTCCTCAGCAGTTTTTAAAAGAAGATGAGATATTGCCATTTGTAACAACATGGATGGACCTTGGTGCATTCCATTTAGTTCAGTTCAATCACTCAGTCGTGTCTGACTCTTTGTGACCCCATGGATTGCAGCACGCCAGGCCTTCCTGTCCATCACCAACTCCCAGAGCTTACTCAACTCATGTTCATCAAGTCAGTGATGCCATCCAACCATCTCATTCTCTGTCATCCCCTTCTCCTCTTGCCGTCAATCTTTCCCAGCATCAGGGTCTTTTCCAATGAGTCTGTTCTTTGCTTCAGGTGGCCAAAGTACTGGAGCTTCAGCTTCAGCATCAGTCCTTCCAGTGAATATTCAGGACTGATTTCCTTTAGGATGGACTGGTTGGATCTCCTTGCAGTCTAAGGGGCTCTCATCAGTTCAGTTCAGTCGCTCAGTCGTGTTCGACTCTTTGCGACCCCATGAATCGCAGCATGCCAGGCCTCCCTGTCCATCACCATCTCCCGGAGTTCACTCAGACTCACGTCCATCGAGTCCGTGATGCCATCCAGCCACCTCATCCTGGGTCGTCCCCTTCTCCTCCTGCCCCCAATCCCTCCCAGCATCAGAGTCTTTTCCAGTGAATCAACTCTTCGCATCAGGTGTCCAAAGTACTGGAGTTTCAGCTTCAGCATCATTTCTTCCAAAGAAATCCCAGGATTGATCTCCTTCAGAATGGACTGGTTGGATCTCCTTGCAGTGAGTGCATTATGCTAAATGAAATAAGTCAGAGAAGGCAAGCAGTATGATTTCACTGATGTGGAATATAAAAAAACAAGCAAACAAAATCAATGACCAAACCCCAAAAAAGAAAAAACATGCAGCTACAGAGAACAGAGTAGTGGTTACCAGAAGGAGAGGGTGTGGAGGAGGGTTGAAATGAGTAAAAGGGAGTCAAGTGCATGGTGATGGACAGAAACTAAACTTCTAGTGGTAAGCCTGTTATAATGTGTACAGAATTAGAAATCTACTGTTGTGTACATGATATTTATATAATGTTATAAATCAATGTTACTTCCAAAAAATTAATAAAAATTTACCTTTTAAACAAAAGAGAGAAAACACTGAATTTTAAGCTTCTCTTTCTTCGTCAGTGAAACCAAAACAAGGAGTTATATTTGTAAAGCATAATGCCTGTGTATAGCATTGTTCTATTATGGACAGCAATCCTTCAAAACAGGAAAACTGCTTTAAAAGAAAGAGTTAATATGTTTAATAATAATATATAAAAAGTTCATGGAACTCACTTGTAAGAAACCACTTAAACGTCAATAGAGAAATGGGGAAAAATAAATGAACCTAAAAAATTAGGAAATATATATAGCCTGTAACCATGAAATAATTTTCAAATTCATTTCTAAAAAATTGATAAAATAATCTCTTTTTTTTTTGCATTTCTGAGGGATAGAAATGTCTTACAAGGGGAAAGGCCGATGGTTAGGTAGCCATGTTTTCCTGTATCTCATTCAAGAAACCCTTTCTCTTTTCCCTCTTCTGTCATCCTTCCCATCGTCACTTCCTCTCCCATCTTCCTCGTTTCCAGGCTTTCAGGGCCCTCAGTGAATCCTAGGGCTCCGGAGAAGGCCCTTGGTCCACGTTTGCATGAGGAAAGCATATGGGTTATTGCAAATGCTACGACCTCTTCTCTGGGCTCCTGCCCACCCCCATACATAGTTATCTCATCTATTATGGTATTGCACTACTGTTCATCGTTGATCAGTGGCTCAGTCACGTCTGACTCTTTGTGACCCCATGGGGTGCTGCACGCCAAGCTTCCCTGTCCTTCACCATTTCCCGGAGCTTGCTCAGACTCATATCCAGAACCAAGGAGATGGAGTCAAAGGATTTGGCTTTAAGCTGGGTTCTGCCACTTAGTAGCTGTGTGACTTCAGACAACTCATCTAACTGCTTTGATTCTCAGTGTTCTCCTTTGTAAGATAAGGTTAGTAACTCCTACCTCCTAGAGCAGTCATTTTGTTATTATTGCTGTCTCATGTTACTTTGGTTTCTGTTTTGTGTGCACAGTCTTTATTTCAAATATTTGTTAAAACACCACTGGTTTATTCCTCAGCACAAGTGCAATGTCCATGCCCTGAAGAAACTTAGGAAATATTATAGAACTTTATATCATGTGAAATGCTGGAGTGGATGAATCACAACTTGGACTCAAGATTGCTGGGAGAAATATCAACAACCTCAGGTACAGAGATGATACCACTCTAACGGCAGAAAGTGAAGAGAAATTAAAGAGCTTCTTGATATCAGTGAAAGAGGAGACTAAGAAAAGTTGGCTTTAAAATCAACATTCAAACGACTAAGATCAGGGCATCTGGTCTCATCACTTCAAGGCAAATAGAAAGGGAAAAATTGGACACAGTGACAGATCTTATTTTCTTGGGTTCCAAAATCATTGTGGATGGTGACTTTAAATAAAGGAATTAAAAGCCACAAAATTAAAAGATGCTTGCTCCTTGGAAGGAAAGCCATGACAAATAAGCTGCTGCTGCTGCTAAGATGCTTCAGTTGTGTCCGGCTCTGTGCAACGCCATAGACCTAGACAGCATATTAAAAAGCAGAAACATCACTTTGCTGACAAAGGTCCGTATAGTCAAAGCTATGTTTTTTTTCCATTAGTCATGTATGGATGTGACAGCTGGACCATAAGGAAGGCTGAGCACCAAAGAATTGATGCTTTTGAACTGTGGTGTTTGAGAAGACTCGAGAGTCCTTTGGACAGCAAGGAGATCAAATCAGTCAATCCTACTAGGAAATCAGTCCTGAATATTCTTTGGAAGGACTGATGTTGAAACTGAAGCTTCAATACTTTGGCCTCTTGATGCGAAGAGCTGACTTACTGGAAAAGATCCTGATGCTGGGAAAGATGGAGGGCAGGAAGAGAGGAGGGTGACAGAGGATGAGATGGCTGGATGGCATTCTTGAGTCAATGGACATGAGTTTGAGCAAACTCTGGGAGATAGCGAAGGGCAGAGACGCCTGCCATCCTGCAGTCTATGGGGTCACAAAGAATCAGACTCAACTTAGCAACTGAACAACAGCAACAGAAAAGAGGACAACACTTTAGCTGAAGCCTGACTGTTGCCCAGAGAACTAAATATGATCAGGTAGGTTGATCACTTTCTATAGTGTATTATAGATACTTTTATTTTGGACTAGTTTATGTGGGTTCACAGGCTCAGTGGTGAGGTTCCTGAAATGTAGTTTTCTGTGTTGTAAACAGTGAAAGTTGGTGGCCATGAAGCTCTCAGAGGTGACAGGTAACTAAGAACAGGGAGGTTACTCAAATTAGGTCAGTTATTGAATATTAACACAGAATGGAAATTTGTTCCATATGGATTTAATGGAAAGTATGCCCTAATTTATGTCAAGCTGATCCATGAAACTGCTCCTGAGACTCTATCTGGAATAATCTGTGTGATGCATTATATCAAAGATTGTATTCTGATTATATTTCTTTAATTCAATCAGAGGGGTTGCCTTGGGCTGACCTATAGTAGACTGTGACATCAAATCATTACATGGAGCTAATTCACAGAATACAAATGGGGTTTTGTCTGTTGCCTTGAGAAGCAAAATACTGAGACTATCAGAAAGTAGATTGTTATCTAGAATTGTTTGGCTATTTGGAGTGTCCAGGGTTGTGCAGACAGGATTTCAGGATTTCAATTTGCAGTTTTTGCTTTCATCAAACACTGCTATGAGCACTCACTGTGTTCCAGGCACTGTGCGAGGTGCTAAGGACCCAAAGGTGAACAATATACAGTTGGATACTAGCTTGAAGGAATTCACTCTTGTGGAGGAGACAAATGTAGTTTTTAAAAATATAGTTTATCATGCATTGAACCTGGACTAGCTATTCATGTGTGGATTCATGTTGATATATGGCAAAACCAATACAATATTGTAAAGTAATTAACCTCCAATTAAAATAAATAAATTTATATTAAAAAATATATAGTTTATATCCATGTTCTAACACTTATCCATGTGGGGGAAGTGCTATGAGGGCATGGAGTGCAAGCAATTAATTCATCCTGGGAGCATCACAGAGATGGTGGGATTTTGGGTGGGTCTTGAAGGGCAAAAGCGGGGGTTCCCCAGAGAAATAAGAGAGGTGTGGTCATTCCTGAGAAAAAGGACAGTGGCTGAAGTTGCATGGATTGGAGACAGTCACCATGTGGGTGGCGGGGGGTCCAGAACACATGGTGGAACAGTGAGAGGTTGGTGAGGTCACATCGTTGAAGACCTGAGCAGGTGACTTTCTACAAACTGAGGAAATATGACTCCAAAATGACATAAGTAATCAAAGTCATGCTTACTGCAAAATCTTAAAAACACTACCAAATTGCCTGAAGTGAAGTGGTTAAAGTTTTGGTTCTCCTCCCACTCCAGCCTCCAAATTCTACTCTAGAGAGACCCATGACTGACAGTATTTTTTGTGAATTCATCCATAGATTGTCCATGCATCTATAACACATATTGTGCATGTCCATGTGCATTCAAAAATACATGTTTATACAAATCGAATCAATGTTTATGTACAACTTGTATTGTCCATGAAAAATTAGATTTTAGACATTATTCCAAACCAGTCCATATATTTCTATCTTATTATTTTGAATGGCTGTGTGGTATTCCATCATCTAGATGGGCCACAATTTGACTAAGGTTCTTTTCAACTTTTTACCTTGGAAATGTCCACTGACTTTCTCAGCTCTCAAGTTAAGATAGCAGTAAGATAATATTGATAATCATTCAAAATATACTTTTGGGTTAAAAGCATCCTGCTAGCAGAAGGGGATAACTGTCTTTTCAGGTCTCCTTGAGTTATTCGTCTCCACAGAAGTACTATCCTAGTTAGTCTGATCAGAAGTTCTCAGCACTTTTCTGTTCCTGGGGCTGCTGCAGAGGACTTGGCACTGAGGGCTAGCTGCTGAAGTGTCAACAGAGGTTCAGGGTTCAGGAACGCTTAAATCTGCCCTCAGTAGAATGCTGCTGAGCTGGATTCACGTGGGTGGGCGACTGTTTTCTCATTTTAATCGGTCAATCAACAAACAATATTTGAATACTTATGCCCAGTATCATGCAGTAGGGCAAACACGATTCCTGCCTTTGTGTAACTTATAATCTGATTAGAGAAATGAGATTCATGAAGCAGTTAGTACCATTCATTAAGCAATATGTAAGTGGTCTTGCATTGTGTCCTATAGAGAAGCACTGTAGCCACTGTTAAGAAGGATGAGGTAAGTTTGGCTAGGGTAATCAGGAAGGTCTCTCTGGGTAGAGTGAGATGTGAATAGATTTAGGAAGATGAGTAGGATTCCAACAAATAGGACACTAAAGAGGGGCTTTCCAGCCAAACCCAGGGTACAGTCATAACCATTCAGTTGATTGATAGGAATATTCAATCCAGCTGTTTGGTTAAATAAAAGAAAAGATCTAAATTTTCTGTCTGTAGTCTCAGACATCAAAGCATCCTACAATTCTCCTTTGCTCATGAGTCACAAATTCTTCCCGGCAAATAAAGTAATGGCTACTTCCAATCATGAAAATAAGTTGTAGGGCTTTGATACTGTTGAGGTTTATGCCCCAACCCTCCTATTTTCAGCCATGTCATCACTCTTATTTCCCGGCTATCTGGAGAAGTTTGATTGGCTACTGCTTCTAAAACCAGGGCAAGACATTATGTTTGACTTTCAGATGTATTGAACCATAATCAGAAGATAGCCCAAGATTTATGAAAGAAGAACTCAAATGGATAGGCTGCTGTCGTGAAATCTGTTCCATTGAAAAACTGTGGTGTGGGTGACTTGGGGAAAGACTTTGAGTCTAACTTTAAGTAGTTTCTTAGTGTATATTCCCAGGGGATCCCTCAGTCTCCCATATGGTTTCCCTAGATGTGTGTTAGGAAGAGTTCTCTTTTAACCTGGGTTATGGGAAATCAAGGGAGGTTTTTAAATCTAAGTGAATGAAGGATATGACGGAGTGAAGCGTATCCCAGGAGTTTGAAGACCTGATCTATATCCTGGATCTGCCATTTAATTTACCTTATCTTGGTTGAGTTACGTCACTCATTTGGAAGGACTAAGTGAATGAGTGAAGTCGCTCAGTCGTGTCTGACTCTTTGCGACCCCATTGACTGTAGCCTACCAGGCTCCTCTGTCCATGGGATTTTCCAGGCAATAGTACTGGAGTAGATTGCCATTTCCTTCTCCAGCAGATCTTCCCAACCCAGGGATGGAACTCAGGTCTCCCGCATTGTAGACAGATGTTTTACCATCTGAGCCACCAGGGAAGTCTAACTTTGGAAGGACTAACTTTGTGAAAATAAGAAACATTGTTCAAGCAGGCAGAATGTTGCATCTTGCTCTAAAACCCTCTTAGAAGCACAAAGTTGAAGTAGGTCTGGTGTTCCGTGTCATTGTTTGGTCACTACGTTGTGTATGACTCTTTGCTACCCCATGGACTACAGCATGCCAGGTTTCCCTGTCTTTCGCTATCGCCTGGAGTTTGTTCAGATTCATATCACTAGCTACCCTGGTAGCTCAGAGGTTAAAGCGTCTGCCTGCAATGAGGGAGACCTGGGTTTGATCCCTGGGTTGGGAAGATCCCCTGGAGAAGGAAATGGCAACCCACTCCAGTATTCTTGCCTGGAGAATCCCATGGACTGAGGAGCCTGGTGGGTTACAGTCCACAGGGTCGCAAAGAGTCAGACACAGCTTAGAAACTTCACTTTCAAGTCAGTGATACCATCCAGTCATCTCATCCTCTATCGCCCCCTTGTTCTCTTGCCCTCAATCTTTCCAATGAAAGTCTTTTCCAGTGAGTTGGTTCTTCACATCAGGTGGCCAAAGTATTGGAGCTACAGGATCAGTCCTTCCAATGAATATTCAGGGTTGATTTCCTTTAGGATTGACTGGTTTGATTTCCTTGCAGGTGTTCTAGTTGCAGGGAATTATGGATGCATGTGAGGGCAGTCCTAAACTTCTTAAACTGTATGCAAAATTTGGTGTATATGTGTGTTTCTGGGGAAAGACTCCATAGCTTTCATTTGATTTCCAAAGAAGTTCACGGCTTCCCCACAGTTAATCATCTCTGGATGATAGAAACTAAAGACATTTTAACTTTGAAAATGTTATCATCCTTTGATTTGCTATCTTTGTAGTAAGAGTTACAGAGTAAATATTTTTACAGGCAGAAGGATTGGAAGAAATCCTTTAAAATCATACTTTCTTCACTTTGATCTGAGGCTAATTTCATATATGGAGGAATATATTTTACTAGAGAATTCTTTGCAGATCAAAGTCTTATAATTTTTGTTCTATTAAACTTGGAGTTATTTATATGCCAACTGTGTTTATTGCAGTATTAACATTGACTTTTCTAAAATGACCTTGGGAAGAAAACATTGCTCTTTAGATACAAGAGTGTTCCCCAAGGTTTTCTATGATCTAGCCTTGAATTATGAGGTTGGGTATTCCAGGCGAAACGTTTGTTCACTGTCTTACTTCCCTGAGAAAAAATGTCTTTTCTGAGTTATTTACTCTTATTTCCTCAGTGTTTACTTTTTTAGATGGTCACTATAAGGCTGTACATTTGAACAGAGTCTCTGAGTCTTCCATAGAAGCAGAATGAAGACACTGCTCCCTGTTACCCAATGTCTACTGTATAAAATAGTCAATAAGGTCCTCTCCTCTATAAATATAGTCAATAAGATCCTTGGGGGGAAAGTCTGTGCAAAATGAATTGCAATCTTTCTATTAAAAAGTGACCTATGCAATTTATTTCCCTTTTTGCTTTATCTGGCAGCACTCTCAGAGCCAGTTCATGCTAAAGGATAATTTGCAAGTGGTTATTCATTATAGGTATTTGCATGCCTGTATTTATTTTTTACTGTATTTACTCCACTATTACAATTTCTCATTTTTTTGGATTATAAAAGAATACATTTTCATTGAAAAAGAATGTACAGAGGAAAGTAAGAATCATGAGAATTCTCATCATTAGGAGAAACACTTGTTAACTTTCTGGCTTCCAGGGTTTCTTTTATGCATAGACACTCTTTTCAAGAATCAGTGCCTTGTCGTGGCAAAGGGGCTTGCATAATAACTCAATGAAGCTGTGAGCCATGCCATGTAGAGTCACCCAAGACAGACAGGTCATAGTGGAGAGTTCTGACAAAACGTGATCCACCGGAGGAGGGAATGGCAAACCATCCCAGTATACTTGCCAAGAATGCACTGGTCACAGCAAACACCCTTTTCCAACAACACAAGAGACGACTTTACATATGGACATTACCAAGTGGTGAATACCGAAATCAAGTTGATTACATTCTTTGTAGCCTAAGATGGAGAAGCTGTAAACAGTGAGCAAAAACAAGACCTGGAGCTGACTGTGGCTCAGATCATCAACTTCTCATAGCAAAATTTAGGCTTAAACTAAAGAAAGCAGGGGAAACCACTAGGCCAGTCAGGTATGACTTAAATCAAATCCCCTATGAACATACAGTGGAGGTGATGAATAGATTCAAGAGATTAGAACTAGTAAACAGTGTGCCTGAAAAACTATGGACAGAGCTTCTTAATATTGTACAGGAGGCAGCAAACAATACCATCCCAAAGAAAAAGAAAAGCAAGAAGGCGAAGTGGTTATCTGAGGAGGTTTTACAAATAGATGAAGAAAGAAAAGAAGTGAAAAGCAAGGGAGAAAGGGAAAAATACACCCAACTAAATGCAGAGTTCCAAAGAATAGCAAGGAGAGACAAGAAGGCCTTCATCAATTAACACTGCATAAAAAATGGTAGAGACCTAGTAGAAGCAGAAGAGAGCAAGAAGAGATGGAGAGAATATGTGGAAGAATTGTACAAAAAAGGTCTTAATGAACCAGATAACCACAAGAGCCAGACACTCTGGAGTGTGAAGTCAAGAGGGCCTTAGGAAGCACTGCTGTCAGTAAAGCTAGTGGATGCAATGGAATTCCAGCAGAGCTCTTCAAAACCCTAAAAGAGGATGCTGTGAAAATGTTGCACTCAATATGTCAGCAAATTTGGAAGACCCAGAAGTGGCCTCAGGGTTGGAAAATGTCAATCCCCATCCAAACTCCCAAGAGGGGTAGTATGAAAGAATGTTCCAACGATCGGACAACTGCACTCAACTCCCATGCTAATAAGGTCTTGCTTAACATCTTGCATGCTAGGCTTCAGCATTATGTAAACCAAGAACTTCCAGATGTCCAAGCTGGGTTTGGAAAAGGCAGAGGAACCAGATCAAATTGCCAACATTCTCTGGATCATAGAGAAAGCAAGGGAATTCCAGAAAAACATCTACCTCTGTTTCATTGATTTCACTAAAGCCTTTGACTGTGTGGATCATAACAAACTGTGGAAAGCTAGCTTTTAAAGAGATGGGAATACCAGACCATCTTACCTGTCTCCTGAGAAACCCGTATGCACCTCAAAAGGCAACAGTTAGAACCTTGTATGGAACAACTGATTGGTTCAATATGGAGAAAGGAGTACAAGAAGGCTGTCTGTTATCACCCTGTTTATTTAACTTACACGCTAAGCACATCATTCGAAATGCCAGGCTGGATGAGTTACAAGCTGGAATCAGGATAGGTTGGACAAACATCAACAACCTCAGAGATGCAGATGATATCACTCTAATGGCAGAAAGCAAAGAGGGACTAAAAAAACCCCTTGATCAGGGTGAAGGAGAAAAGTGAAATAGCCAGCTTAAAACTAAATATTAAAAAAACCAGGATCATGACATCGGTCCCATTACTTCATGGAAAACAGAAAGGGAAAAGGTAGAAGCAGTGACAGATTTCCTCTTCTTGGACTCTAAAATCACTGCGGACGCTGACTGCAGCCATGAAATCAGAACTCAATTGCTTCTTTGAAGGAAAGTTATGACAAGTCTAGACAGTGTGTTGAAAAGCAGAGACATCACTCTGCCAACAAAGGTCCATATCATCGAGGCTATGTTCTTCCCAGTGGTCACGTACAGTTGTGAGAGCTGGATCATAAAGAGGGCAGAGAGCCAAAGAATTGGTGCTTTTGAACTGTGATGCTGGAAAAGACTCCTGAGAATCCCTTGGACAGCAAAGAGCTCAAACCAGTCAATCTTGAGGGACATCAACCCCAAATACTCATTGGAACGACTAATGTTGAAGCTGAATCGCGAGTATTTTGGTCACTGATGTAAACATTTGACTCATTAGAAAAGTCCCTGATGCTGGGAAAGACTGAGGGCAGAAGAAGAGGACATTAGAGGATGAGATGATGGCTGGATGTCATCACTGATGTGATGGACGTGACCTTGGACAAACTTCGGGAGATAGTGACGGATAGGGAGGCCTGGCATACTGTAGTCCATGGGTCACAAAAAGTCAGACATGGCTGGGCAACTGAACAATAACAACTCTTTTCATAAGGTTGCCAATTGTACAGGCTGTTATATAAACTCACTTTTATTTTACTAATATTATAATAATGTATTATGAGCATTTCCCATTTATATTAATTTCTTTATGAGCATGAGTTTTGATGATAGTATGGTATTCTATAATAAAGATCTACCATTGTTTTGAAGAATTCTAAGGTTGATATCTTTATGCATAAATGTTTGTTTTCCTTTTTATTTACTTAGACTAAATACCCAGAAGTGAAATTACTAAACTTATTTTAAAGATTTTCATTACTATCGAAAATTTTCTTTCTATAAATGTTGTAACAATTTACATTTCACACCAGCGGTGTTTGAGGGTAGCTATTTCCTCACACCATTGTTGACTATGGAGCATTTTTTTTTTTTCTTAACTCATCCAATAAAAAAAGATATAGTTTGAGTTTGCATGTCTTTGATTTTAAAATGACTTAGTATCTTAAACATTTTATTAACTATTTGGAGGTTTCTATATGTGTGAACTGTCTGTTGTTGTCCTTTGCCTATTTTTCCATTGGGGCACTGGCTTCTTCCCTTATTGTTTTACAAAAGTTCTTTATATATTAAGAAGCATATCCTTTTGCCATCTATCTTGCATATGTTTCTCCCACTTATCTGTTGGTCATCTATTGCTGTGAGAGTCATATAATATGGGGAGTACAAACAAAGACACCAGAGCTGGATTTTCTGGATTCATAACACAACTCTGAAATTATTTAATACCTGTGTTCATCCCTTTCCTTATTTCTCAATTTGGATAACAGTGCCATCTTCCTGATATGTCAGTACTTGGAGTGGTGCCTGGCATATAATGTGTACTCAATTAATACTAACTAGTTTTATCAATTATGAATTTATTTTCAAATACTGTGTTTTATATTGTACTGATTTCATAGCTATCTTTTATCTTTTTTTGTGGGGGTGTGGACAAGGATGGTGGGAGAATCAAAAGAAGGATAAAGTGTATGAGTCAATTCCATTAGCACTTTGTGTCAGCTTTGTAAAGAATAATACTTCTCCAATTCCAGGTTTGATTTCCACCCAAAATAAATGTAGGTGCTTAGAAAAAAGGTAACTTGATAGGCTTGGAATGTGCTGATCATCAAACACATGGGCTCTTGCATCTATTTAATTGTTCTGTTTTAAATGACAGATGATGTTCCAGTGACCTTTTCCTATGAGGATCTCAGGACATCCCATAGGTCTTTAATTTAAGCTTCATCCTTTCCATCCAGGAAGTAATCCAAGTAGGGCTCTCTTGTTTAAAGGGGAAGAAAATGACAGGGATACTAGGAGGTTTATTCAGGAAGGAGCTGCCAGTTAGCCATCTACCCCAGAAGGACATAGAATAATTTGGCTTGAGACCGGAGACCCCACCAGCTGAAAATGAAACAAATTATGTTACAAATCTGATCTGGAAATGAGAAGTTAAGAGCCTTCAATTTGAAAATAATCGCATCCGCTGTATCTTCATCCTCCAAATGAGGACTCTCTTCCATTTTAGTTAGTGTGAAATGTTCCTTTTATTTCTGTTCTCCAAGTCTTGACATCACTAAAAATAAGTGACTCAATTACACTTGTGCATAAGCAGCTGGAAAACTACCAAAAATCTTCCCAGCTCTAAACGGTGTAAACAGAGACACCAGAGGAGGGAAGGAGGAAAAAAGGAAACAAAAGTGAAGCGCGCAAGAGAATTTTAAAAATAAAAAGTTACACAAAAGAAGGTCCCAGGGAAGAGCTGTGGAGTGTTAATCCCATGTCTTGGTTCCTGGTAGCATGTCGCAGTCCATAAACCTCTGGGTCCACAAAGCAAACCAGGTGGAAAAAAGGATCAGGAAACTTTACAAACACCTTGCAAATCAATGTGCCCAGCCAAGACACATTCCAATGCTCATCCTGGGAAAATGTTGGCAGACGCCTCCGGTCCGATGCCCCAAGGATCTTGGGGGCCTCATCTACAACTTGAGGACTAATGGGAAAAATGGAAACAGAATCCTGGCTGGCCAGCCAGCCCCAAAATACAACCACAAACCCCCATCAGTTTCCAAAGACTGGTTTTTTGTGGTAGCTCTTAGCTCAGAAGGCACAATTACAAAAATGAAATGTTCCAAGCGTCCTATACACCCACAGCATTCTTTCGTTTACTGTCTTGGGTGGAAGAATATACTTTGTCTCCTAGAGTCCTCTTGCCAGGAAAGAAAAGCAGGTTTGGCCAGCAGAAACCTGATTGTCTTTATTCCTTCCTCTCTGTTACTCTGGAGAGGAAGGGAAAGGTCAGATCAGCTGTGCGGCTCGGCCATATCGCCCTGTGTTGAGCTGTGTGTTATCTATATGCTTTCGGGGAGAACCTCACTGGAGATGAAAGTAGGTCACCAGGCAGTGAAAGGGGCAGGAGCCTTGACCGAGAATAAAGAGACGCGAGAGCTGGGTTAAACCTGGGGCCTGGAGCGCTCAGTGCTTCCTCTACAAAGTTGGCCAGAGAGGAAAAGGCGAGCGTTTCTCTGGGTGACCTCTCTCTCCTTCTCCCGCTGTCTCTGCCCCTGCTCTGCTCTCGTTTCAATCGGTAAATGAAGTGTCTGTGGGAACCCAGGAATCTGTGAAGGGACCCGCAAGGGCAGTGGCAGAGAGCTCTCCTCTCTTTCCACACAAAGACAGGCCAAAGGGGAATGGTTTAAATTGCTTCCAGCAGGATTTAGGTTCACAGGAGGAAAATCTCTCT
>SJYQ01000488.1:1005442-1051814 GCA_006410935.1 Redunca redunca | reverse complement strand
TGCCGGGCTGGATGAAGTACAAACTGGAATCAAGATTGCTGGGAGAAATATCAATAGCCTCAAATATGCAGATGACACCACCCTTATGGCAGAAAGTGAAGAGGAGCTAAAAAGCCTCTTGATGAAAGTGAAAGAGGAGAGTGAAAAAGTTGGCCTAAAGCTCAAATTCAGAAAATGAAGATCATGGCATCCGGTTCCATCACTTCATGGGAAATTGATGGGGAAACAGTGGAAACAGTGTTAGACTTTATTTGTTTGGGCTCCAAAATCACTGCAGATGGTGATTTCAGCCATGAAATTGAAAGATGCTTACTCCTTGGAAGGAAAGTTATGACCAACCTAGATGGCATATTAAAAAGCAAAGACATTAATTAGTTTGTCAACAAAGGTCCATCTAGTCAAGGCTATGGTTTATCCAGTGGTCATGTATGGATGTGAGAGTTGGACTGTGAAGAAGGCTGAGCGCCGAAGAATTGATGCTTTTGAACTGTGGTGTTGGAGAAGACTCTTGAGAGTCCCTTGGACTGCAAGGAGATCCAACCAGTCCATTCTGAAGGAGATCAACCCTGGGATTTCTTTGGAAGGACTGATGCTAAAGCTGAAACTCCAGTACTTTGACCACCTCATGCGAAGAGTTGACTCATTGGAAAAGACTGATGCTGGGCAGGATTGGGGGCCGGAGGAGAAGGGGACGACCGAGGAGGAGATGGCTGGATGGCATCACTGACTCACTGGACGTGAGTCTGAGTGAACTCTGGGAGTTGGTGATGGATGGGGAGGCCTGGCGTGCTGCGATTCATGGGGTTGCAAAGAGTCGGACACGACTGAGTGACTGAACTGAACTGAACTGGGGGTTAGTTCTCTGGTAGTCTCGGGTCTTGGGGTCGGTGCTCCCACTCCAAAGGCTTGGGGCTTGATGTCTAGATGCAGGCATACCCTATAGGTGATCTCCTCCATTGCAGTTGGTTTCCAAATAGAATTTGCTCATGGGTTCACTAGATGGGTCATTGCAGAAGCTCCTGGTCACTGGAAAGTCTCATGGGCAGGGGAGCCTGGTGGTCTCTAGTCCATGGGGTCACAAAAGAGCTGGACATGACTTAGCAACTGAGCACAGTAGATGGAACAAGTTAAAATGATGTCATATTGGATTACGATGGGTCCTAAATCCCATGACTGGTGTTTGAAAAATTCAGAAGACTTCCAGTTCAGTGGCTTTCAAGCTATTTTGGCCACATCTTCTGTTAAAAAATGTAGTTTGCATTATGACTACAGTAGGCTGAATAATGCCACTCCTTCCAGAGACATTTGAATCCTAACTTCCAGAACCTGTGAATGTCAGTCAGGCCCCTTAGGTCTAGGTCACATGGGTCTCCTCCTCTTGAGGAGGGCACTCAAAAACTCATGGTCTGCAGAATACTCAGGACAGCAAGGAGCAAGGAAGAAGGCTATCTTACTTTTTCTGGACTTGGGAACCCTAAGGGACCGGTTCTGCACACGCTCCGAGGCTGGGAGGCACACCCTCTATTATTATTTTTAAATTGAGTTGTGTTAATTGAAGCATAGTTGGTTACCATATCATGTTCATTTCAGATGTACAACATAGTGATTCAACATTTTTATAGCATATACTCCATATAACATTATTATGTGATATTGGTTATTTTCCCTATGTTGTATATTACTTCTTTGTATCATTTATTTTATGCCTTGTAGTTTATAAGTCTTAATTCCCTCCCCCTATTGTGTCTTTGCCCCATCTCTCTCCCCACTTCCGGTTTGTGAGTTTTTGAGTTAACAAGCAAAGAGAGGTGATTAGCCACATTTTCCCTTGTATTTCACAGTGACATTCATGCACAATTGTCCTTGTTCCATGAACTAGGCTAAGGAAAGGGGAGTTGAGGATAAATAAGACAAGGTTCCTGCCATCAAAGCAATCTGTTCAGGAATAGCCATTTGCTTGCTTCAGGCTTCACTGTGGTGAAACCCAGGCAGAGAGGATAGAGGGAATGAAGCCACTGGTGATGAGCAACATGACTCCTGGCATCCCACTTTGTTTGACTAAGACACTGATGTAATGAGAGAATGTAGTTGATGGAGGTTACCAGAAGTCAGAACCCTTGGAGAGAGAGTTAATATTAATACACCATACCATTTGCTTTCTTTACCCACAGGCAGACTTTTAACTGGAATATTTGAAACCCCATCATTCTATAAGATGAAGAACTAGCTGTGTAAAACCAGTTTGAGACCACAGCAGCCAAGGAGCTCTAAGACACTACGTAAGTATTCAAACTTGGGCTTTTTCCCTTGATGCCTCTCATCAGAACGACTTTAAAAATTTCTTAGCTGTGTTGGGTCTTAGTTGCAGCATGCAGGATTTTTAGTTCTGGTATGTGAACTCTTAGTTGCAGCTTGTGGAATCTAGTTCCCTTACCAGGAATCTCACCCGGGCCTCTGGCAGTGGGAGCATGGAGTCTTAGCCTCTGGACCGCCAGGTCCCCAGAAAGGCTTTAAAGCAAGAGGCTCTGTGATTTTTCTGCTCCTTGGGAATGGGTGGAGTGACATTATGGTTGAACGGCAGGGATGATGTTAATGACCCAGGGCTGGGAGTTGTTGAACTAGTGGTAATTGTCTGAATCCCACCACTGACATTTCTAGGAAGGAATTTTGGCCCTAGTGATTTTGGCTGCAAAAAGTTGGTAAGATAACCTTCTCTTCCCCCTTCCCATTTTCAGCTCCTCTGGGGAAGAGGAAAACCCCAGACACCAGCTTTCTGGTAACACAAGAAGCTTCCCATAACAGTGTACTATAAATTATAATGAGCACGACCCTTCTCTTTCTCTTCCTCTTTGTTTCGCTCCCTGAGCAATATTGTAAGAGTCTACACAATCTCATAAGGGACTTGGCTGGCAATCAGTGGAAGAGACTGTTCCTTTGGCAGCAGCTCCAAGTGACTAGACTAGACTAATGTATTCCTTTTTGCTTAGTTTCTACAAAATCATATTGTGGTTCTATGCAGCTGAGGGGCTGGAGGAAGAAACCCAGGCACAGAGAAAGTTAAGGCACAAACTGCCAAAGCCACTCAGCTAGTATTATTTCACCCATGTTAAATAACGGGGCCAGACTCAAGAAGCAGAGTTGCTGTCCCCTTGGGACTCGGTCTCTGGGCAGAAGGTGAGATCCAAGGTCTCTGGTTGACCCAGAGGCAGCTGGGGCTGTGATGAGAGTCTCCAGAGATAAAATATTCTGTGTGGCACATCCCTCGTCAATGCCACCTTTTGTCTCTCAAAATCTCTGTTGGGACTGGAGGATACACTTTGCACAAATACCCTTGGAAACAAAGATCACCCAGCAATTTGCTCAAGTGAACTTCTTTGTGAAAGCCATTTTTGCCTATCTTGGAGTCATAAGAAGTGAATTTTCTTAATTCCAACACTTGCTACCCATGTGATCTAGGGCACATTGTTAGCTTTTCTGCTCCCCAGTCTCTTGTTTGTAACAGGATGGGGGAATATGAATGATCTCCAAGTTCCTTGTTGCTCCCTTAGAAAGAGCCGATGAAAGAAACTCGTATTTTCTGGAAGGTGCATTATTAGTGGATGGAAATATTTCCTCCTCCTCCTGAAAACCAAATAAATACACAGACTTTTATCAAAACTTAATTGAGGTTTCTAATCATGATCTTAAATTTTAGTTTGTAGAAAGTGAAACAAATTCAAGCCAAATGTATTCTCACATGAAAGAAGTCAAGCTTAGTAAATTGTAGTGAGAGGGGTCAGCCTGGGTGGGTCCCCCTCAGAGGCTGGACCACATCCACAGATACTGCAAAACAGTTCAGTCCAGCATAAAAGCAAGGCTCACAGCGTGTGCATGTCTGGCTCTAATGGCCTCTCGAAAGCTTTTTTGCCTGCTCCATGTACTAGGTAGTTCATTAAGAGGATAGCTTCCACCCACATCCACAGTTTTAGCTCTCAACAGCCTACGCTGAATTGTTCATTGATGCCATTTTGTTGTGGCTCCATCCTGCTACTAACCTTGATGTTTATTCTTTTGTTTCTCTACTTGCTTTGCCCTTTGGACTTGATGGTAGGTATTGTGGTCCCGACTGAGTTTCCTTCCATAAGACTTTATTTCACCCAGATATTCTGCTTTAGGCCTCCTTGATTGAACCTGGCCTTAATCTCTCCCCATGTGAACTCTGCCACCATGGACATGATACCAGTTTTAGTTAACTTCCTTGAGCAGCTCTTGAACATGGTCATACTTAATAGATAAATGAAGTGCAAGGATGGACAGTAGGGACCCAGCTACTGAACTGGAGTTCAGGGTTTGGGCTCTAGTTCACCATGGTTGTGATGGTGAGGGTTCGAACAGAATCAGCTTTCTAATGGCTCCAGAGATCTTACAGATCTATAATAATACCTTTTAGAAAACCTTAACACAAGCATTTTTACTTATTGATCCATAATAATTACGTTTCAAGTAAGGAATTCTAGCAATAGTGAGGTATTCTGAGATAGTCTGCAGTCTCTGAAGACATATAATCATGACAGTCAGTCTGGCTTGGTACCTCCTGAGGCTCTGCTCCTTTTACCTAGCTTTTCACTGCAGGTCCACATGGTCCAAATACAAGTCTAAGTCAGTTGTTCCATATTAAACTAGGTCTTAGAAACTGTGATGCTTTCAGGCTTTCTGGACCAGGTCATCAACATGCAATCAAAGTTTCTTCCTGTGAAACAGTCAATAGAAGTGCTGTCATTGAGGGAAGTGAGTTGGACTATAGGTGAGAGAGTTGGACAGCGTGGGGGAGTGGGGAAGGAGTCTAGTGCATGAGCCAGGAATGAGTTAGGGGAGATGGCACTTGCTGGGGACTCAAAAAGTATTTGGGAATTAATACATGAATAAACTATTGTTTCCAGTTTCTCCCAGACTTAGCATGTAGGATTAAGGCTAATGATTCAAACTGACATATCCAGTTATGACTGAATCGTCCACAGAGGTGATTCACCATTAAGTCCTATAAATCCTACTTTTCTCTCTAACTCCAATTTTGGTTGATCTTTGGGGGCAAGTTGAGTTGTGGGGAGAGGTGTGAGGAGGCAGAGGTACACCCTGGGTAGGGCTTTGCAGGGCAATGCTTTTCAGAGCCAGTGTATTTCTGGCAAAAATGATTACTTTCTAGAAAAGTGTCTATTTGCAATGTTGATCTAATATAACATTAACTTATGAAGCATTTGTACTCATTTTGCCAATTTTCCAAACTTAAGAATGGAGTTAATAAAGTAATGGAGACATTTTAGATGGGGAAGTTCTACTTAAACAATGGCCACATGTGTCTAATTTTCCACTTGCTTCCTAAATTTCTATGCCTGAAAAGAGCATTGGAAATCACAACCTCTCATTTACGGATAAGAAAACTTAGGTCGTGAGAAGGAGAGAATTTGTTCAAGGTCATATGGGTATCAAGGGAAAAGGCAGGATCAGGATCCAAAGCCTCAGACTTCCAGAAAGTGCCATTTTAACCCTATTCCAACCTTTTAATTCATGAGTGGATGCCACTGAGGGATTTTGAGAAACTGGTTTAGCATCAGAGACCAATCAGCTTTGCTCCAGCTCATACCATGACTTTGCCTCAGCGGGCAAGGGCAGCCATGTAGAATCATGGTCTTTTTTCTTTTTTAGGGGAATTTCAAATGGTTGGATGAAACATGCTAAGTTGCTTTAGTCATGTCCAACTTTTTGCGACCTATGGACTGTAGCCCATCAGGCTCCTCTGTCCATGGGACTCTCCAGCCAAGAATACTGTGGGTTGCCTTTTCTTCCTCTTTGCATGTATGACTGAGCATGCATACAATTCCATATAATATGATTCTTATAAGCTGATATTTCATCTTATATCAACTATTTTGTGCTATGCTGTCATTTATCATAATAAGCTGATTCATTCACGAGTGCATTCCACAAATACTTGTGAACATTATCAATCAGCACCATTTTAGGGACCAGAGGGTTTAATGGTAATGAGCAAGGCATCCTCAATCCTTGTTCTTACAGAGCTGCAGCCTAGTAAAAGATTTGGAAAGCTATTTTTAAAGTCCCACTTCATTGTTTCTATCCAAAGTCCCCTGTAGACTATATCCTTGTCCAGCTCCCTGCTGTGACATTCTATTAGATAAAACACACTTCAGCAGAGTGAAAACATACTTCAGAAGAGCGAAACACTTTCCCCCAATTTAACCCTTGGTCAAATATTTCTTGGAGAAGCAGCTCTACAAACTCAGAAATCAAAGTGAGAGGAGGTGGAAAAGCCTGAAGTATCAGGAAAGTATGGAAACTGCCCAGAGCAGAAAAGTGACTTGGTCAAGACCTCAAATATTGGTAAAGTCAGGAAGGGAACCAGATCCCTCGGCTCTTATTTTATTTCTCTTTTACAAGAATGGAATCTTCTAAAATTCAGAAACATCCCTAAAGATTTGAGCGCTGCCTTTACACAAAAGGAGAACCTTCGGACAGTACGCCATCACTCACCCCCAGCCTTGAGACTATTTGCTTCCTCCTCTCACCCTGTGGTGGTGGTTTAGTCACTAAGTCGTGTCCAGCTCTTGTGATCCCATGGACTGTAGCCCGCCAGGCTCCTCTGTCCATGGGGTTTCCCAGGCAGGAATGGTGGAATGGGTTGCCATTTCCTTCTCCAAGGGATCTTCCCAACCCAGAGATCTAACCTTCATCTCTTGCACCTCCTGCATTGCAGGTAGTTTATGCACTGTTGAGCCACCATCTTATATCACCTATTTTGTGCTATGCTATTATTTATCATAATAAACTGGTTCATTCACAAGTATATTCCACAGATACTTGTGAATGTCAATCAGCACCATTTTAAAGGGACCAGAGTGTTTAACGGTGATGAATAAGGCATCCTCAATCCTTGTTCTTATGGATCCTTCAGCCTAGAAAAGGTTTGGAAAGTTGTTTTTGCCAAGTCAAAGTAGGCATTCAACACACTTGTTACAACTGAACAAATGACTGAGTGTTGTGGACATTAATATAAAGTATAAACTTAAGTTGATCAGTCACAGACACATATGAAGCACAATCTGGAAATTCACCCATGATGTTCCTAGATGAGCTTTGGGTAGGTTTTTTGAAAATTCTGTTGAATTACACAGGAAAGGAAAATGAAAGCTATTTCTATGTAGTCTCTCTCTCCATAGGTGAAACTGAAAATGGGTTTTTGATGTAGAGTGTCAGGCTGGTCTCCGAGACTTTATAAGATCACCTTCAAACTGACTATCAGTTTCTGAAAAGAGGGTAGGTATGAATGATTAATCCCTTCTTTTAGACACTGGTCAGTCTGGAAGAAACAGAAAGACATTTGAAGGGAATGAGGAGATATAGAAAAAAGAAATATATTGGTATATTACTGTTTAAAAAACATTTTAATAGCCATTGTCTCATATGAGACAAACAATTCTGTAAATGCTATTGTTATTCCCATTTTACAGATGAAGACACTGAAGCGTAAGAGTATAAGCTAGGAAATGTCACGGCCTGCACTTAAAGAGAGTTCTCCTGACTTTAGAGTTGATGCTTTTTTAAGCATCTCGCCCTTCTTTGTACACATGGCAATATCACAGCCACCTGCACGCGTACAGCCTTTCATCCATGAATCGCGACGTGGGAGATTTTGCAGTGAATCTGTCTTAAAAATGATGGATGCTGTACATCGGTGCACATTCCCTATTTTAGTTGACAGCATCACCTTGTGGATGAAAATACATCTGGTGTGTGTTTTTATTTGTAAATATATGTATACTCTGTCGATTAGGGATAATGAGCCAAGCTATTATGCTGTCAATCAGAAGTGTTTTGGGGTTGAACTTCTTTACCAGAATTTATTTTTTAGTAATCAACTAATAAAGAAAGGTCAAATAATAATAGTTAACTGATGAGAGAACAGAATGAAAGCTGGTTTGTTTCTGGCCACTTTGGTTAAAACTTACTGCCATTTTGCTTGCTTAATTAATATTTTTTGAAAAGTGGGGATTAGAATTATAGTATTTGCACCTTTGTGGTGAGAATTAAAAGTGCAAAATAAAATAACAGCAGCTTAGCAGAATCTCATTGTTTAAAACAAAAGAATGATAGGGCCTCAAGTCCAAAAATCTTGAAGTTCTGCATTTCAACTCTATGTGATTTTAAAATTCTCTTAGCCTTTAAAACTCTCTTTATCTCTAACATAGAGAAAACAATGCCAAGCTTGTGGAATGGTCATCAGATATTGGGTAAGATTATAAGAGAAAGAGCCCTCGTGCATTGAAAGACAGGGGGTGAAAACTCCAGGACATCCATCCAGTGTGGACAGAGTCCTCACCACTTAAGCAAAAATATAGATACATTTTTGCAGGTATCTTAGCTGGTTTGGGCTCTTTTGCTGCTGCAGATTTTGGTAGACAAACAGGCTTATAGAAAATATTTTTATTATCCACAGTGAGAAATGACAAATGCCCTATTTTTTCTTAAAAGGTTTTACAAATAAGAACAGAAAACTAATATCCCAACTTCTCAGTAGCAAAGTGAGGGCAGTTTATTCCAATTAATAGATTATTAACAATTATAATAGATTATAATTAATTCCTAAATTTAATAATTTGGCAATTACTAACTTCATTGCTTATTTGATAGAGGATTTGGCAATCTGAATTCCACGTGCTGTTCTGATTAAATGTTTCCTGCACAAGTTTCCTTGGAACAAAGTTTTGCTTTTTTTTTTTTTAAATTACCCTTGTCTTGTAAGAGAAAGCCTTATTGGGCAATCCATGCACAGTGGGAATGGAGTGTAAGTAATGGCTCATGGTCATAGAGTGAAAAGAGCCGGCCTCCTTAGCTGCACCACACTACAGACTGCCAGCCTCCACTACAGACTACACACTACAGACTGCCAGCCTCCATCCCTGCATCTCCGCATTCCCCTATCCCCTCCTGTATCCCCCATCCGCCCACAGCCCAGCCCTCAGAGCTGGGGGTCTTCAGGGCAAACTTTCAGTTTGAATTTCCCGGCTTTTGTCAGTTTCCGTCAGAGCCCTAGCCACCTTCTCCCACTGCCTGCGGTGGCTTTGTTTGCCCTTCTCCTGCATTTGCTCCTCGTTAGCCTGCGTCCCGTGTCAGCGCGTTTACCGTCGGCAGAGCGCTGCTGACAGATGGTCGGGGGGCTGGGAGTGGGGCTGCCGTGGCTCTGGGCCAAAGGATGTGCCTCCCGCCGGAATGCACGGCCCACAGCCTCCTCCCTGAAGCCCATCCCTTCAGTTTGGTTCTGTGGGCGCGTTTGTGTGCGCCGGTGCCCACGTGGCATGTTTTGTTGTGGTGGTGGCAGTGGCTGTGGCTGTTTTTGTTGTTATTTGGGCCAATGACAACAGGGGCCTCGCTGGCTGGTGGCTGCTTTCCACTCTTGGCAGTTTCCAGACTCCCAGACAGGAAATTCTCCTAACGATTGCAGCTGTGAATTGGCCCATTTTTCTGGAAAGGGGATAAAGAAAAGAGTTCTGTGGGATCTTTTGCTTCTCTCCTACAAGCAGGGACACGTTGAACACCAACAGGGACCTGCAAGGAGACGGGGGTTGAACTGCAGTGGGGCTGGGAGAAGAGACGGTGCCCTTGGAGCTTGCACAGTGGAGCTCCCTGCGTCCTGATGTCAGACTGCCCCGCAAGTGACGCTGCTCTGGGTCCCGCTGGGGATTCGGCAGTTTGAACCCATCTGACAGCCAAGAGAGACTCACTTCCATTCATTTTTTTTTCAGCAAAAATCCCAGCGCTCGCTCTGTAGCTGGTAGTTTACTGGGGGGTGAGGATGAGCCAGAAAACAAAACTGGCAAGGTGTACACCTCATGGAACTAACAACTGGGTAGAAGAAGTACAAGTAAGCAAACACATATCACAGTCACACCCTCTTGGCAGTGCTTTCCGTGCAACTTGACAGGCTGCCATGAGAGAGATGGATGGTGATGGTGATGATGGTTCCCAATTTTTAATGTGTTCTTCTTATGTGCCAGGCACTGTTCTGAAGGCATTTCTCACTTCATAATATCTCTTTGGGATGAATACTATGCAAAAGGACATTTGGAATGATCAGGAAAGAACTCTCTAAGGAGAAGAAATCTGAATTGCGATGTGCAGGACACAAAAGAACCAGCCATTTAAAAAGCCAAGGGGAGGGGAGTGCAAGGACGAAGGTCCTGAGGTGGAGCAGAACTTACATGTATCTAGGTCACTGACAAAGACCGATAGGACAGGGGTGACCTGACCTGTGTGACAGGGTGTAGAGGTAAGATGGTGACCAGAGTGGGAATTGGGGAGATTAGAATGGTATGGGGTGAACTTTTGAAGTAGTCAGGGCCCTTGTGAGGACCAGGTCCTAGAAAGCGGTATNGAAGAATTGATGCTTTTGAACTGTGGTGTTGGAGAAGACTCTTGAGAGTCCCTTGGACTGCAAGGAGATCCAACCAGTCCATTCTGAAGGAGATCAGTCCTGGATGTTCTTTAGAAGGAATAATGCTAAAGCTGAAACTCCAGAACTTAGGCCACCTCATGTGAAGAGCTGACTCATTGGAAAAGACTCTGATGCTGGGAGGGATTGGGGGCAGGAGGAGAAGGGGACGACAGAGGATGAGATGGCTGGATGGCATCGCTGACTGGATGGCCGTGAGTCTTAGTGAACTCCGGGAGTTGGTGATGGACAGGGAGGCCTGGTGTGCTGTGATTCATGGGGTCACAGAGTCGGACACAGCTGAGCGACTGAACTGAACTGAACTGATGCAATGTATGGCTCCACAATTCTCGGCATGCTAATTGATGCCTTGTTGAGCTTCACAGAGGTGCCATTGAAGATCTGCTGGAGGCGAAGGAGCTGCAGCACCTTTCAAACCTTTGGGCTCACACCACCGATACCTCTGATCCTGATGAAAATACCAGTTTGGGTTCCCCGGGTACATAGAAGTTGCCAGCTTTTCGTGCCATCCTAGCCATTTGAATTTCAGTTCTGTATATCTGCCTGTATTCCTTGTGGTAATGCTTAGCTTTTTCATAGATAAGCTTCCTCCTTCCCTTTTGAAGCAAATTTTGGGCAAACTTCTTTCTCAGGCACTTGATCTTAAGCTCTGTGAAATTCTTTTGCTTTTTCTTAAGGGTTTCTGGCACAGCAGGAACCTTCTTTTTCTTCTCTTCTGTACCCTCCATGGTTCCAGCCGGGAAAGAGGCTGGAATTACATTTTTAAAAGATTTGTTCATCTGTATTGGGGAAAATGAAATGAATTGGATCATACAATGTGGAAGTGGAAGTGTGGAAGGCTGGCAAGAAATGATGGCGACATGACTGAAGATGGTAACTATAGACATGGAGAAGTGGACAATTAGGTCTCCGTTGTAGGTGGACACAGGAAGAAAGGTTGCTCAGCTAAGCTGATGAGGTCTTGAAACTGAGTAATAATGGGAGCACCCCACTTTCTGACTCTGGATATTTGATGGTGGCAGATGTGACACTCACTGGGATGGAAAGGACTGGCAATAGACCAAGGGTTCCCCCACAGACAAAGAGTGTATCTGCTTTGTACGCTGGAAAGGTCAGTGTCCAGTGAGGAAATCTGAGGCCTGGGCTGAAGAAGAAGTACCTTCCAATGAGGGGGGAATAAAGAATGACTCTATGATAGCAGGAGAATGATCACCTTATCTTTGTGAGATGGTGTTGTGTACTTTAACATCTGTATCTTGTCTTATTCTTCACTCTAATATTGTGCCAGCATTATGATTATTTCAATTTAAGGGAAGGAGAAAATGAGACTTACAGAAGTGAACTGACTTCTCATGGTCATGCATTGGTAATACTAGTTATTGTCAACATGCATGGAAAACTAACTTTGTACCAAGCACTGGTTCTACATATTTTACATATGCTGGGTCTTCACAATCAACTAAGGTCAGTTCAGTTCAGTTCAGTCGCTCAGTCGTGTCCGACCCTTTGCGACCCCATGAATCACAGCATGCCAGGCCTTCCTGTCCATCACCAGCTCCCGGAGGTCATCCAGACTCACGTCCATCAAGTCAGTGATGCCATCCTGCCATCTCATCCTCTGTCGTCCCCTTCTCCTTCTGCCCCCAATCCCTCCCCTCCCAGCATCAGAGTCTTTTCCATTGAGTCAACTCTTCACATGAGATGGCCAAAGTACTGGAGTTTCAGCTTTAGCATCATTCTTTCCAAAGAAATCCCAGGGCTGATCTCCTTCAGAATGGACTGGTTGGATCTCCTTGCAGTCCAAGGGACTCTTAAGAGTCTTCTCCAACACCACAGTTCAAAAGCATCAATTCTTCGGTGCTCAGCCTTCTTCACAGTCCAACTCTCACATCCATACATGACCACAGGATTACTTTTTACCCCATTTTGCAGAGGGGAAACTGAAGCACAGAATGCTTAAATAGTTTGTTCAAGGTTATATAACAATCAGAAGGCAACTGTTTCTTTTATTATTATTACTACTTTGTTTTTTGGCCACACTGTGTCTTTGTCGTGGCATGCAGGCTTTCCCTGGTTGTGGTGCGAGGGGGGCTTCTCAATGAGATGCACAGCCTTCTCTAGCTGTGTTGCATGGGCTCTAGAGCATGGCCTCAGTAGCTGTGTTCAAGGGCGTAGTTTCCCCGTGGCATGTGGAATCTTCCCAGACCAGGGACTAAACCTGTGTTCCCTGCATTGGAAGGTGGATTCTCAGCTACTGGACTGTTAGGGAAACCTCAGAATATTATTTATCTCTAAACAACAAAACTAAGTTTCAAGTCTGGCTCCCTATTTGTGTTGTAAACCACCATGCTCTACTAGGCATGATTGAATTAGGGCTCTGAATCTCTCAACCTCTTTACTATTCTGAGATGTTTCCTTGGTATTACTTTTGATGATTACTCTTCTTCTCCCGTGAATTTGTGTATCTAGGTCATCTGCAGGTTTGCTATAGATAGCTAGATGACTGTTCCTCAAATATTTTCCTCCAGAGACTATATAGCATCATGATGTAACATCTGAAAAGAACTCTTTTGTTGAAGGGACATACCTGTTAATCCTATCAAAATTAAAAACAGGAAAGAAAACCTATGAACTAATTTGGTCTATATATGTTGATTGATCAGAAACTTTTTTTTTTGTTCTGACTTTAACATTAATATATGCATTTTGGAATAGGACTTCTCATTTTCTTGAAAGTCCTAGGGCCAAGTAGGAAGAAGGTACATAGACATTATATTAGTTTCATTTTCCTGTCTCTTAAAAGGTGGTCCATGCACATAGCAAAGAAGAAAGAATTAGGCCACAGACAGTCCCCACATATTTCTTGATAAGGTTCTGTGGGTGATCGTCTTGGTAGCATATTGAATGTACTTCCTATCATATTTCTTCATTGAAGGCAGATAGGAGAGCGATTACTCCAGCCTTCTTTGTGCGTATGTATCTGATCAAGTTCTCTGACTGCAAGTGTGAGTGTGATGATGCACTTGCATTCTGGCACTTCACAGCCTTCCAGAAAGTGGTTCTGTTCCTGAGTAGGGTTGAAATAACCACAGGCAATTTTTGTTTTTTTTGGCTGTTGGTTAGTTGAGTAAGCATGGAGTTAGGTCCTCATTCTGCTCATTCTGAAAATGTTCTATTGGTTTCTCATACCCAGTTGGTGGTGAACAGCTGCCTCACCAGGGTGTTTGTTCTGAAGATGAAGTGAGATGATGTCTCCATCTTGGCCCCCATTCAATCAGGTGGCCAGGACAAGAGAGGCAAAATGATTACCTCATACTTATAAAAAGTACTGCACAAAGCTGCTTCATATTTTACACAAAATATGCTCCTCCATTAGGCTTGGGAAACATTACATTTTGTTTCTGCCGTGTATTGTCTTACAAAAAGCTCTGATGAGGCCTACGGTAAAGAAACATGTTTGGTTTTGCTGAACATGGTCCTTCCCAAACTATCTACTGTCATCTATGCTGACAATCATTTGTGTGAATCATGCCCCAGCCAGATCATTCTTTAGCCCATTCACGGTCTATTGAGGGACTTTCTTCCCTGGTGGTCCAGTGGTTAAAAATCCATCTAGCATTGCAGGGGACAGGGGCTTGATCCCTGGTCAGGGAACTAAAATCCCACATGCTGCTGAGCAACTGAGCCGGTACGTTGCAGCTAGAGAGTCTGTGCACCCCAACAATGACCCTGTGTACTGCAACTGCGACCCAACTACAGTATGGCTACAGCCAAATAAATAAATAAACACTTAAAAAAAAAACAATGTGTTGGAATCAAACTCCTTAAAGCTCTAAAAGAAAAAGATAATGACTAGGGTAGGTTGTTTCCAGTCAGATAGCCTGAAGCTCATGAACTGACTTAGTCTATTAGAAATTCTGTGATTTGGGGCAAACATTCTTAAATGCCGTCAGTTCTTTCATTTGTAAAATGGGAAAATGAATATTTTCTCAATTGGTGATTGTGATTTGTTTATTTATTTGTGAATATATTCATTAAATATTTATTGAATATCTTCTCCATGCCAAGTATTGTACCGGGGACTGGGGATTCAGGAGCTAGCCAACTGTATTAGTCAGAGTTCTCTAGAGAAATAGAACTGGTAGGAGAGATAGACAGATGTAGAATAAATCATAGATACATATTATAAGGAATTTGGCTCATGTATTAATAGTTATGGAGGTTGAAGTATGCCAACTGCAAGCTGGAGACCCAGGAAAGCTGTGGTATAATTCAACCCAAGTTCAAAGACCTGAAAATATGAAGTTATGAGGCAGAGGAAGATCATGTCCCCCCTCAGACATGAAAGGTCAAATTCTTCCTTTTTCTGCCTTTTTGGGCCCTCAAGGGATTGGATGATGCCCACCACATTGAGGGGGGCAAGTTACTTTATTGGGTCCCTGGATTCGAATGTTAATTTCATCTGGAAACACCCTCACAGACACATGTAGAAATAATCCTTGAGTTAGCCAAGCTGACATGTAAAGTTAACCATCGCACCAAACCACTTGGAGTTGAATTGTTTAATCACAAGAAGTCCCTGATCAACCTTTTGCCATCACAGCATTCCAAGGCATCAGTTTCTGGTCCTATTTTTTTGGTATTACATAGCAAGAGAGATTCACCAGCAAGGCTGGTCTGTGGCAGACTAGGACAGATGTTTTCTGAACCTCCAAGCAGAAAGGAGTGTAACTCACAGCCTGGATGGGTAATGTAATATGTGCCAAGATGAAGACAAGCTATTTACCAAGGCTTCTCCTACAAACATTTTAAAAACACTATTCACTATTTTTTTTAAATCTTGTAGTATTCAATCTTTGTTCTTTCATTTGAGAAATTTATTTTAAAAATTGACATATGAAAGAGTTTCCTTTGCAGATGAATGTATTACTAAGGGGAAAGGGGAAGAAGTGGAAACGGCAGGTTCCCTTGTGTCCTGTGTTATTACTGGTCCTAAGATGGAGAAGACGCTGGGTCTCCTCACCTCCTCTTTCCCTCCTGATGCCCTTCTAGACTTAAAGGGAGCCCTTTGAAAAGAGATCACCCTTGAGGAAAGCACTAAATTAATCATACAGTCAATATAAGGCCTTGGTAGCTAGACAGAGGGCTTATTGATCATCATGCTTATGCTTGTGGTTCCCTGACTCCTTGCTTACCTTTCTGAGAGGTTGTCCAATAAACTTGTCTATACCCATGCCATATCCTGTTCAGAGCTTCTGGCTCACAGATCCAGGGTAACTTGTAATGCTTGCAGATGGGGTGGGTACAAGAATTAAAAACAAAAACAGACCTACATCTTCATCTGTGTGATTACTCAGATGGAGAGCAAGAGGACTAAAATAGATGACTGTAAACGGGAATTCAATGAGAATGGAAAAGCTAACAACTTGTTGGCTTTTTGTTGTGTATTGCTCCCAAATAGGGTTTCTCAGACTCCATACAATTGACATTTGGGGCATAATTCTTGGTGTGTGGGTGTTGTCCTGTAGATTGTACAATGTTTAGCATAATCCCTGTACTCTGCCCACTCAATACCAGTAGCAGCTGTTTCCAGGCATTGTCAAATGTTCCCAGGGGACAGGGACAAAATCATCCACTTTCTATTAGGGGTTACAAGCAGATGTAATACAGAAGCTGGCTCAATTTGTGCTATTTTCTTAACATTAATACCTTTTAAAAGCATTTTGGTTGTGCTGGGTCTTCACTGCAGTGCACAGGCTCTTCACTGCGGTGGGTGGGGGTTTTCTCTAGATACAGTGCGTGGGCTTCTCCTTGTGGTGCACGGGCCTCTCTTGTTGTAGGACACAGGCTTTTCCTGTTGTGGAACACTGGCTTTAGAGCACACAGGTTCGGTCATTGCAGTGTACAGGCTTTGCTGCCCCAGGGCACGACGGATCTTAGTTCCCCAACCAGGAATCAAACCAGTGTCCACTGCATTGGAAGGTGAATTCTTAACTACTGGACCACCAAGGGAATCCTAAATATTAATACCTTTCAGAAAGAATTAAAAACTATGAATATAAAAAGATACAGCAGTTAAAAATTTAGTATGTAGAGATCTACTTAGAGATCTTTATAGTAGCTGTATAGTATTCTTAATAGTAGCTGTATAGTATTCCATTGTTGCATCTCTTTATGTACCTGTCTCACTCAGGCTGTTGCAATGAATCCTCATAGAGTGGTAGCTTAAACAACATTTAGTTCTCACAGTTCTAGAGGCTAGAAAGCCCTAGAACAGAGTGGCAGACCGAGGTCAGTTTCTTGGGGAAGACCATTTTCCTGGCTTTCAGGGGATGCTGTCACTTCCTTGTATCCTTATGTGGGAGAAATCAGAGATAGAAGGAAGCAAGCTTTCATTTGTTTCTTTTTATAAGGGCACTAGTCCTGAGGCCCTGTTTATTTAACTTATATGTAGAGTACATCATGTGAAATGCTGGGCTGGATGAAGCATAAGCTGAAATCAAGATTGCTGGGAGAAATATCAGTAACCTCAGATATGCAGATGACACCACCCTATGGCAGAAGGAACTAAAGACCCTCTTGATAATGGTGAAAGAGGAGAGTGAAAAAAACTGGCTTAAAACTCAACATTCAAAAATCAAAGATCATGGCATCCAGTCCCATCACTTGATGGCAAATAGATGGAGAAACGATGGAGACAGTGATGGACTTTATTTTCTTTATTTTCCAAAATCACTGCAGGTGGGGACTACAGCCATGAAATTGAAAGACACTTGCTCTTTGGAAGAAAAACCATGACAAACCTAGACAGCATATTAAAAAGCAAAGACGTCATTTTGCTAAAGGTCCATATAGTCAAAACTATGGTTTTTCCAGTAGTCATGTATGGATGTGAGAGTTGGACTATGAAGAAAGCTGAGTGTTGAAGGATTGATGCTTTTGAACCGTGGTGTTGGAGAAGACTCTTGAGTGTTCCTTGGACAGCAAGGAGAGCAAACCGGTCCATCCTAAAGGAAATCAGCCCTGAATATTCATTGGAAGGACTGATGCTGAAGCTGAAGCTCCAGTACTTTGGCCACCTGATGTGAAGAGCTGACTCATTGGAAAAGACCCTGATGCTGGGAAAGATTGAAGACATGAGGAGAAGGGGATGAAAGAGAATGAGATGGTTGGATGGCACCATTGACTCAATGAACATGAGTTTGAGCAAGCTCCGAGAGATGGTGAAGGACATGGAGGCCTGGTGTGCTGCAATCCATGGGGTTGCAAAGAGTCGGACACGACTGAACGACTAAACAACAACAACAACAACAACAACTCATTTGCTATTTCAGAATATGTCAGTGTACGTCCTTGCGTATATCCCTGTGTACAAGCTTGTGATAAAATTTCTGTTATTGCTTGATTATAGATTTTGAGAATTTACATTGCTCTTTAAAGAAACTATACCCTTAGTACTTTAAAGAATATTTTGAGAGAGTACCTACATGTTTTTACCAACATTCTGTACTATAAAGTTTTGATTTTTGCCCATTGAGAGGTGAAAATATTCTTTTTATTTGCATACTTGCTTTTAATAAAGTTGAACAGGTTTTCAAATCTTTTCTAGACATTTGTGTTTCCTATGAAGAAGCCTGCTCATGATCTTTATCCATTTTCTATTGGGTTGTTAGTTTTCTTTCTTATTGAATTATATAAGCTCTTTGTATATTAAGGAAATCATACTACTTGTATGTCATATATGTTGTAGGGTTGTTTTTTTTTTTGCTGTTTGTCATTTGACATGATATCCTCTAGATAAGTCTTTTTAATGGTCTGTTTTTTAGGGGTTTAAAAATCAAAATAGTTCTTGGAGCTTACTCTGATTATGCAGATGATGATGCTGGAAGTTGGATTTCAGAAGAAGCTTCTGCTTGTTTACAAGGGGATGGTGTAATACTTCTTGAGGACCTGGTTTTTGCCACTGTGAGTCATTCACATTACTGGAAAAATTGAATGACCACTGGACAGCATTGGCACATTTCCCATAATTCTCCAAGGAATTGAGGGCATTCAAGAGAGAATGTTTCTCATTCCCTCTGTAACCAGTCATTACCCTGATTGACTTCAAGCTTTTGTCTCTGTGTGAAAAATTAAGGAAAAACCCAAAGCAAGAAAGGTTGTCTAAGTTATTCTGAGTTTATGAAAAATAGTGTTCATCACTAGAAACAGACAGGTTGGAAGGAAGATCCAGAAGACTTACTGGAGAGCTCAGTACCTTCAGCCATCATGATTGGGTTTGCATGCCACATAATGAAGTGCTTAAGAGTATCTGAGCCCAAGAAGACAGGACTTCCATTCATCAGACAGAAATACTGATAGAAGAACTTGGCTTCAGCCTGTACCAGTGGAGAAAAAGTTCATACGTAGTCACCGAGCTAAGAGGGTTGCATGGTTTTATTCTGATCCAAATTTGATAAGACAAGGCATGAAAACAAGCCCCTCACTATGGATTTTCATTTGCTGACAGATTCACCATTAGGAATGACATCAGAGATACAGGGAAGGGAAGACCACGTTTCTTCCAAAGCCACCACCAAAATAGAAAGTCCTAGCAGAGTGCATCTTGCGTCATCAGGGGTCCTAGCCGATTGACCAAAAGACCATGTTTATTTAAGGGGAAAGCGGTAGTGTGTTTACTGGTCTAAAAGGGACATTTGCCTCTCATTGCTTATGATTCCTGGCTGTCTGTCTGCACTAAGAAATAGAATGCAGTGTTGTGTAGTTGTTGGCTTTTGTGGCTTAACCAGAGATAAAAAATTCTACATTAGTTCAAGTAGAGTGACCAGCTGACCCTGTTTGCCAGGACTGTCCTCGCTTTAGTACCTCCAGTGTCCTCAGACACCCCTCAATGCCAGGCAAGCTAGGAAAATTGGTCATGCTCTACCTTGGTCTTATCCAGCTTAGTACTTCTCTGTGCTGTGCTAAGTTGCTTCAGCCATGTCTTACTCTTTGTGACCCCATGAACTGTAGCCGGCTAGGCTCCTCTGTCCATGGGATTCCCCAGGCAAGAATACTGGAATGGGTTGCCATGCCCTCCCTCCTACAGCCCTCCTACAGGGGATCTTCCCGACCCAGGGATCAAATCCAGGTCTCTTATATCTCCTGCGTTGGCAGGTGGGTTCTTTACCACTAGCACCATCTGGAAAGCACATTATTATTTCTCTAGTTTTCTTATTCTGCAGAGAAATTTAAAAAGAAAAAATGTGTTTACATTTCAGAGGAAACTATAGTCATAGTTCTTGACATGAGAGATACTGGAATTAGATATGCCAGACCATACTCTTAGGAAGAGAGAAACTCTTTGTGGTCACTTCTAATTCTGTAATTCCCTGATTCTTTAACACAGCTTCCATCTTCTTGGGAAAGTTAGGTGAGCCATAATGAAAATAATCTTCAGTGGCATTTACTGGTGCTATTACCAGTCACCACGGTAAATTCTTTCACTTTAGTCTCATGACAGCCTAAGATATAAAAAGCTACTATAGGTATAAGAATTAAGAGCCTAAAGAGGTTGTGTCATGTCTAAAGTTATGCAGGTAGAAATGGTGATGACAGGATTTGAATTCAGGCCTGTGTGTCTCACACTTATTCTGTCTGCCTTCCATTATCCACAAATAGTTCTGAGCAATCATTTCTGCTCTCTCTCTAATGTGCAGTTATCAGTACTGTCTATAATATGATCCCTGGAGACCAGAGAAATAGTAACACTAACAACATGGATTTGCATAACTTATTTTACATTTCAACACACTTTTACTTCTCTTTTCTAGTGTCAGCATCCTGAGCATGCTGGGAAGTTGTCCCTGTTGATCTTACTTCTGTGTGGATGAGGACGGTCCACAGCTGATGGACACACAAGGTATTAGTAGCAAAACTGGGCTCACAGCTACAACTCATGATCCTAAATCCTTCTGAGCACCGAGTCCATTCTGCAGAGATGAAGGAATTCTGTGACTTTCCTGGTTGCTATCAAAGGCTTTCCGGAATGCTGCGGAAATCAGTCCAACTACATTTCCCTCACTTTTTGTTTCCTCCACCAGATTATAAAATCTGAGAAGGCCGGTTCACGTGCCTTAACCCATTTGTTTATCTCCAGAATCTGACAGACTCTCAAATAACACTTGATAGATAAAAGAACATCCTTCTCTTAATTCAGACGGCGGTTCCCATCCCCAATTCCCCTGCCACGTGTTGTTGGCTCTATATATTTTTCACACTATTTCCTCTGCCTGGAATTCGTGTTCTCTTCCCTCATTTCTATATGATCTTAAAAGTATGGCTCAAATTTCCACCTCCTCCAGGGAGCCATCCTAGGCTTCTCAGCTGCACATGTTCTCTCCTTTATACCCAACATCTGCCTCTAGCACCCCCTGTTTTGTTGTGCTTATATCTGTCTCTCTTTTCTTATGGGGATTTATAACTTGTGTGAGCAAAAGGAAGTAGTGAGGACTGTGGCTAACTATGGGATAGCTGTTCCGCCTGAAAGTGCACAACTGCTCAATTTTAGTCCACTAGATTTTCCATATTTCTTGAAAAATGAAAACTGGATTTGAGTCTTAAATCTTGGTGATTCTTTCAAACTTCTAATGACACGTGCATGCTAGGTTGTGAGTCATGTCCAAATGTTCTGTGACCCCACAGACTGTAGCCCACCAGGCTTCTCTGTCCAGTGGATTCTCCAGGCAGAAATACCAGAGTGGGTTGCCATGGTCTCCAGGGGCTCTTCCCAGTCCAATCAACCTGCGTCTCCTGTGGCTCCTGCACTGCATGTGAATTCTTTATCACTGAATCACAGGGGAAGCCCCTTTTATTGACACAGTGCAGGCTGAATTTGAGCCCAAGATGGCCAGTGTTCTGATATCAACCATTCAGTGAATACAGTAGATATATTATTGTCTGAGGAATCATATTTTAGTTATTATTTTATGTGCTTTAATGGTTACAAGTCACTTTCATGATTTTCTACAAGTCCTGTGAAAACCAAGTGGGACCTTGCTATTCGTATTTTACGGAGAAGGAAAATGAAGCTCAGGACTGTTAAGCAATTGACTTAAGGTCACGCAGCAAGAAAGCGGCAGAGCCTGGAAACATCCTCTTGACACCCGCAGCCCTTTCTGTGAGTGCTGCTGCCTTATCCCTCTCCTCTTGGACATATAAGGGTAAACACCTGTTTCTTTATTGTCATCCTCAGAGCAGTGTCTTATATATAAGAATTGCCCAATGCGTGTTTGTTTGTATGAAAGGAAGAAAAGTATATAACCTAGTGCTCAGTGGTAAAGAATCAGCCTGCAAAGGCAGAAGACATGGGTTTGATCCCAGGGTCAGGATTATCCCCTGGAGGAGGAAATGGCAAGCCACTCCAGTATTCTTGCCTGGGAAATCCCATGGACAGAGGAGCCTCATGGGCTAACCATGGGGTCCATGGGGTCACAAAGAAGAGCTGCACATGATTTAGTGACTAAACAACAACAACAATACTTACAGGTAGAAAAATAGCCAACGTGGATTATACTTCCTTTTTAATTTCAATGGACCAGTTGCATTATAATTTTCATGACTACTTTCTGTGATGTAGTGATTCACAATCAGAAACTCAAGCTACTCTATTTCTTGGTGAAAATTCTTTAAACTCTCATTGTTTCCATGGAAGTATTCTGTATTCAAAAGTGTTTCTATAAATAGGTATCAATTAGCTGTGCCAAGCCTTATAAAACATTTGAACACATATATGTGTGTATGTGTGTGTGTATCTGTGTTCAAGAGAAGGAGCAGTCTGGATTTCAGTGTGTGTTTGGTGTTATGGAATTAGGGAATCAAAAGAGATGAATAAGTTCTCTATATCAAGTTCACATTTCATCAAAGTTTCTAATAGGTAAATAGGGAGAAAATAGTACCATTTTAAAGAAAGACTGGGAGAGAAGTAGATCTTAATGAATCAAGAAGAATCTATTTGATTTCAACTTAGCCCAGATATAACAGCGTCTGTCTTCAAAAGATTTACTACCACGTTGGGAGACTAAATTTTATACATACTCACATAGATACACACACTCATATTCAAACTCTCCAACTTTTACACTCACCCAGAAGTATCTTTACTTACTTTTATGTCTAAGTAATTTAAAGCTAAATCATTAATTTTTGTCCTGTGTTATTTTTTAGACACAACTGAATATTTTCAAACTATGTAATTTTTGACACCTGAATAGTTTTTCTTTTCAGCCAGCCGTTCTCTAACCTTGTTGTTCAGTTGCTCAGTCCTGTCTGACTCTTCACAGCACCATGGACTGCAGCACGCCAGGCTTCCCTGTCCTTCACTATCTCCTGGAGTTGCTCAGACTCATGTCCATTGAGTCAGTGGTGCCATGCAACCATCTCACCCTCTGTCACTCCCTTCTCCTCGTGCCCTCAGTTTTTGCCAGCATTAGAGACTTTTCCAATGAGTTTGCTCATCATATCAGGTGGCCAAAATATTGGAGCTTCGGCTTCAGCATCAGTCCAGAATATTCATGGCTGATTTCCTTTTAGATTGACTAGTTTGATCTCCTTGCTGTCCAGGGGACTCTCAAGAGTCTTCTCCAGCAGCATAGTTCAAAGACATCAATTCTTTAGCACTCAGCCTTCTTTATGGTCCAATTCTCACATCCCTCCATGACTACTGGAAAAACCATAGCTTTGACTGTATGGACCTTTGTCAGCAAAGTGATGTCTCTGCTTTTTAAATGCTGTCTAGATTGGTCATGGCTTTTCTTTCAAGGAGCAAGCGTCTTTTAATTTCATGGTTGTAGTCACCGTCTGCAGTGATTTTGCAGCCCAAGAAAATAAAGTCTGTCATTGTTTCCATTGTTTCTCCATCTATTTGCCATGAAGTGATGGGACCGCATGCCATGATCTTAGTTTTTTGAATGTTGAGTTTTAAGTCAGCTTTCACTTTCTTTAACCTAATTTGTGTTTTTTCCTATTTAGCTACTCTGAAAAGAAGGCAAGTTGCCGTGTTTTCATGTAAGAAAATCTCCTTGGTACTTTGATTTGCATGGCCAGGAGCTGTTGTTTCGAGTCTCAATTGAATTAAAATTAGTCTGTTTCCAGGAGATGCTCTTATAGTGTATTGTGAGCCCCCTGCTCCCCAAACACAGTTTCTTTTCCCCTCCCTGGGGGCCAGGAGAACTTCATTTTTTATAGTTTGGGGCTCTCTAAAGGAGCTTCAGATGAACTGAACCTCTCTTTGTATTGTACAGCCCCCATGAGTAAGCTATTGAATCATGAGTCCATGTCATGGTCTACCAAGTTCTGGGCTTCCTGAAAGAGCCCATACCTCAGGAAGAGTCCAGCAGTGGTCTTTGCAGGCTCTTCCAGTTATAGAAAGGGGTGAGATGTGGATCTGATGGTCCAAATTTGATGCCTTCACTTGGAATCAGAAGAGGAGGGCTTGAGATATGTCACAAGGGCTTGCAGTCTCATGGTTGTTGTTCTCTAATAAGAGGTAGCCCTCTGCATGAGGGCTTCACTGAGAGCTTGGTTGGTAAAGAATCCACCTGCAATGCAGGAGACCCCAGTTTGATTCCTGGGTTGGGAAGATCCATTGGAGAAGGAATAAACTACCCACTCCAGTATTCTTGGGTTTCCTTTGTGGCTTAGCTGGTAAAGAATCCACCTGCAATGTGGGAGACCTGGATTTGATCCCTGGGTTGGGAAGATCCCCTGGAGAAGGGAAAGTCTACCCACTCCAGCATTCTGGCCTGGAAAATTCCATGGGCTCTACAGTCCATGGGGTCACAAAGGGTCACACAACTGAGTCACTTTCACTTTCACTTTCACTTTCTGCTGCATGACTGTGTGCACCCTGTCCAAAGCCTCCTGTGGGGCCAACTCAATGGGATTGTCTCTGTAACATTTTGAAAAGATTTTTGTTATTATTTTATCCAATGAAGAGTTGAAGGAAAATGTTAAAAAACTGTGGATCCAAGATAACATCGGCCTTTGAGATTTACCTCTCTGCTATAGATATTTCAAAAGTCATATAAAAATCCACAAAACAGCTTTCAAAATTGTAGACATCAAGAGAGTATTTGAGGTCACAGGCTTTCAGGGCAGGTACTAGCTTTCAGCACAGTAGTATTTGACCAGGGAATGAGGGCAAGATAATAGATTTCACATGACATTTGCTAGAGCAACCAGAGCATTTAGTGATTTATATGTGCTGTGCTCAGTCACTTAAGTCATGTCCAACCCTTTGAGACCCTATGCACTACAGCCCACGAGGCTCCTCTTTCCATGGAATTCTCCAGGCAAGAATACTGGAGTGGGTTGCCATTCTCTTCTCCAGGGGAACTTCCTGACCCAAGGATCAAACCCGCATCTCCTGCGTTGCAGGCCGATTCTTTACCACTGAGCCACAGGGGAAGTCCCAGGAATTGATGTGCTCAGGCAAAATAAAAATAATTTGCTACTTTAATGTGTTTTGTTAAAGCAATGTTTGGTGTGGTAGGTTTTCTTAACACAAGGAATAAGTATATGATTTTGATAAAATATAGGATACTTTTGGTTTTCATTCCAAGAAGACAAAAAGCAAACAAGGAAAAAAAGCAGGATAACCTTTGTTGTTGTTTAGTCACTGAGTTTTGTCTGACTCTTTGGCAACCCCATGATGGTAGCCCACCAGGCTCCTCTGCCCATGGGATTTTCCAGGCAAGAACATTGGGTTTTCATTTCCTTCTCCAGGGGCTCTTCCCAACTTAGGGATTGAACCCGTGTCTCCTGCATTGGCAGGTGGATTGTTTACCACTGAGCCACCAGGGACGCCCAAAGCAATCTCTACTTCCCAACAAAACCCTAAAAACGATGCCCATCTGAGTAATGATTCTTCTTCAGTTGTCTACTTTCTCATCAATTGATAAGGGGCACAGATGCCCTTTCCTTTTCCAAGTCCCCTTGCTGAGCTTCACCCATCATTATAGGAGCAAAGAGGAAGGGGGTAATGTGCAAAGGGTTCATGCACACCTCTCTACTTCTCAATGGTGTGACTCAGCAATTTTATTTTTTGTCTTCTCTGAGACTTTCTCACCAATCAAATGAGACTAACAATACCTACTGCCCAGATTGTGATGATTGAAAGAATAACAATTCCTTTTTCTCTTGCCCATGACTTCATTTGAGGTTCCCTAGACCTTCCGTTGTCACCACCTGTATTTCTTGGCATCTTCTTCCCAGAGCCCTTTCCTGTCATCTTACATCACAAAGCATCTCTGGGTGGCCTCTCTTTGCCAACAAAGAGAGCTTTGCCACAGCTTCCATAAACATGGTACAGAGGGGACCCTCCTATCTAGAAATTCTTATGTGGGCTTACCTGGAGAAAACTTGACTTGCAAAGTGTCTTGTTATTCTGTACATGAAATCAAGGTGGAAGGTTAAGTTAGTGACCAGCCCTTGAAAGGAGGTGTAAGATAATGAGTGAAAATATAGGCTCTAAAGTGGATGCTAGAGTTTAGATTCACCTTGCTTGGGGGTCTAACAAATAATTCTAGTTGCGATTCTTACCTTTTCCTGTCCTGGGCCTCTGCCTGTGAACTTCCTTCTCTTGGAGAGTCTTCCCCACTCCCATTTGTGTATGTCCTTAAAGTTCTAGTTCAGTGTCCCCTCCTTCATGAAGTCTTCCTTGATTTATTTTTATTTACATGCTTTATTGTTTATCCCATGAATATGGAACAGAACACCCGGCATTTTGTATTATGCTATGTGTGTGCTCCAGCCTCCAGAATCATCAGAAACAAATTTCTGTTGTCTATAATTATTAACAGCATCCTTGTCACTCTCAGAAGTATTAAATACCTTGGTGAGGGTGGTAAGTTATATGTTCACCTGAGACTGGAGGCAGCCCCCTTCAAAGAGTTTTTTGTTCATTTTGTTTCATTTTTTCCCCATTATAAAGCATCTCCTGTAATTATTTCATGGTTTTAGTTTCACTTAAGGTAAATCATATTCCTCATGAATGTAAGCATAAAACATTGGATATTTATATGATGCATTAATTTTTTAAAAATCCCACTCTATTCTTGCCTCAATTTCTTCCCCCTTGGCAACCACAAATATGCTCTCTGTGAGTCTATTTTTGTTTTGTTGTTGCAGTTGTTCATTTGCTAAGTAGTGTCCAACTCTTTGTGAACCCATGGACTGTAGCCAGACTTCCCTGTCCTTCACTGTCTCCTGGTGTTTGCTCAGACTCATGTCCACTGAGTCTGTGATGCTATCCAACCATCGTATCCTCTATTGCCTCCTTCTCCTCTTGCCTCCCATCTTTCCCAGCATTGGAGTCTTATCCAATGAGTTGGCTTTTTGCATCAGGTGGCCATTTTCTGTTTTGTAGATAGATTCATTGTGTCATATTTTAGATTCCATATAGAAGTGATATCAAATGATTTTCATCTCTTTCTGACTTACTTCACTTAGTATGATGCTCTCTAGTTGCATGCACAATGCTTTATATGACATTACTGCATTCTTTTTTATGATTAACAATGTACTCCATTGTACATAGTACCATATCTTCTTTGTCTTAAATATCTAGCTTTATTAGACTAGCAGCTCCTTAAAAACAGTAGATTACTTTATTTTTCATATCACTTTATTCCCAGCCTATAGCTCAGTGCCTGATACATAGTAGGTGCCCAATAAATAGCTATTAAATGAAACTTCTTTGCTAAAAAGAGCCCCTTATGGCTATTTAAATGTAAATTAGTTAAAATTAAATAAAATTTAAACTTTTATTAATCACACTAGTGACATTTCATGTTCTGCACAGCTACATGTGGCTATTCCATAGTGCACAGTGCAATTATAGAAGTTTCATATTCACAGAAAGCTATATTGATCAGTTCCACCTTGAATGTTTGCAGAAGCAAGAAATACAATGTATCTGTATCCTGTTCATATCCAAAAGGACAATGGTTAGAGTTTTCTTAAAAAAGAATCTCAGGAGATGCTCTCCAGCTTGACCTGAGGATCCCTGGAGAACCTGTTATGTGAACAAAAGAAATCTGAACAAGAATCAGCAAAGAATTCTAGATGGATTTTTCACTCACTTGTTTTCATTCAACAGATAGTTGTTATGTATTACACTGGCTACATGTAAGGGGAAAATCTGTATTAATTAAAATTTTTTTATTGAACTATATAGTTGATTTACAATGTTGTAATAATAGTTTCAGGTATATTGCAAAGTACGTATGTATATATACTATATGTATGCATGTAGATATATTGCAAAGTATGTATACACACACACACACTCACACTCTTTTTAATGTTCTTTCCCATTATGGTTTATCACAGGATATTGAATACATAAAAATTTAGAGTAGTGATGTAGGCCTGTGATACAAAATACAGACTGTGAAGTCAGGAAGACCTGTGTTCAAATGTTGACTCTGCTGCTCATTCATGTGTATGGCACTGGGCAAGATTCTGAGCATCTCTGAGCGTTAATTTCTCCCTGTGACAAATGGAGACTGAAGTAGTACTTAACTGACAGGGTTATTGTGAAGATTAAATGAGATAAATGTGAGATGCTTTTATTAATAGTAACTTTACTATGACTCTCTTAATATTTATCCTTATTTGGGATTGGTATTAGCGTTCTGCATTTTGTCTATTCTTCCTAAATGCTGATAAAAATATACAAAAATTTTCTCTTTCAATATAAATCAGGTTGCCAAGTTCTTGTAGTCCCATTAAATTCCAGTTGATAACATATGAAGACAGACTTGCTCAAGACTCTAAGGGTTTTATTTTTTATTTTATTTTTTTTTGCCACCAACCTTCTTGCCTCGATTATCCCACCTGCAAAGTGAAACAGAGCTATTGAGAGTTTTCAGAAGGGTGAAAGAGCTTTGCTTGGCTGATAGCTTCTAACCAATGGGGGATCTAATTACATACCTGCTTCAGAATCCCAGGAGACTCAAGGTGGATTCAAGGAGTTATTTTTCATGAAGACTCTGAGCAAGATGGTAGGCTGCTATTCGGGCTGTCTTTAAAACTATAGTACATTGAAATCAATCTTCTGATTCAGCCTTTGAACTTTTACTGTGAATCACGTGAGGGGCCATCTGCTAGGAATTGTAGATTCCAAAATAAGGAAGACATGAGCCCTGTCTTTAAGGAGGTCACAGTCTAATCAGGATAGAGAGTGATCCTAGAAGTTTCCTTGGGGGCTATACCACCAGGTCAGTGCTGGATAAACAGAAGGAAGCAGTGGAGAAGAGGGAGAGAGTTGCAGAAGCAAGAGTGCCATGCATGTATGCGTGGAGCGGAAAGTGAGCGAGAGGCAACGGTGGGCAGGCCGGTGATGGAAGATGGAGCTATATACATACAAAAGGGCCAGATTATGGAAGACTTTCTATTTTTATTTATTTATTTTTTATTTTTCATCTTTTTATTTTTTAAATATATATCAAACCTGTGACAATGGGTGCAAAAAAATTTATAAATGTTGTATCTTACAATTTAATGGATCCTTTTATCATTATAAAATGTTAATCTTTATCTTTGCTAATATGTACTGATTCAAAGACTGTTTGGTCTGGCATTAATGCAAGACACTGGCCATCCTTTTAGTTTCAGCCTGTGTCCTTATATTTAAGGTCAATCTATTATTTATTTATTATTTTATTTTTTTGAGAGTAATATATCTTTCTTTTATTCTAATTCAGTAACATTCAAAGTAAGGCTGAACCTAAAAGCAGTTAAATCAAATGAAATTCATCTGGAGGTAAAATTGAAAAGAAAAAGGTGAAAAATTCAAATTGTGTTGTGCTAACAGTCATCTGTTACAGGACATGGAAAATTTATTTATTTTTTTCAGGTATGACCTAAATCAAATCCCTTATGATTTTTTTTTTTTTTACTTTACAATATTGTATTGGTTTTGCCACACATCAGCATGAATCCTCTACAGGTGTACACATGTTCCCCATCCTGAACCCCCCTCTCACCTCCCTCTCCATACCATCCCTCTGGGTCATCCCAGTTCACCAGCCCCAAGCATCCTGTATCCTGCATTGAACCTGGACTGGCTATTCATTTCATATATGATATTATACATGTTTCAGTGCCATTCTCCCAAATCATCCCACCCTCTCCCTTTCCCACAGAGTCCAAAAGACTGTTCTATACATCTGTGTCTCTTTTGCTGTCTCGCATACAAGGTTATCATTACCATCTTCCTAAATTTATGGAAAAGTTTTTAAACCAAGCAAAGGAGTTTGGACTGAGAGTCATGGAGAGCCAGTGATGGATTTTTGCAGTGAGTGACACAATCAGACAAAATCTCATTTCAGAAAGATCACTCTCACTTGCATAGAATCTATTGGAAGAGCAGAAGAACGGAGTGGGAGAGCACTGATGGGAGGCTGATACAGTGACCCAGGTTAAGACTGATACAGGCTTGAGCTAAGGTGACAATGCGTGCGTGCTAAGTCGCTTCAGTCATGCCCGACTCTTTGAGACCCTGTGGATTGTAGACCCCCAGGCTCCTCTGTCTATGGGATTCTCCCGGCAAGAATACTGGAGTGAGTTGCCATTTCCTTCTCCAAGGTGACAGTAGGAAAAAGATATATAATTAAGAGAGATTTACAGTCAGGGCGAGTAAGTTTTATTAAGCTTCCCAAGTGTGCTAGTGGGACAGAAGCCTCCTGCCAATGCAGGAGACATAAGACGTGAGTTCGATCCCTGGGTTGGGAAGATCCCCTGGAGCATGACGTGGCAACCCACTCCCATATTCTTGCCTGGAGAATTCCATGCACAGAGGAACTTGGGGTGGGGGGGAGTACAGTCCATAGCGTCACAAAGAGACGGACATGGCCAAAGTGACTTACCATACATGGATAAGTTGAGTGAGGGAGTGGGGAATCAATCATTACTTCCAGTTTTCTGGCCGGGGCAAAATGTGTGGATAGCATTCCATCTGTTAGAAGTTCAGAAAGAGGAGGCAGGAAAAGGAAGAGTTAAGCTTTAGACTTGGGATGCTTGTAGGACAACCAGGTAGGGATGTGTACCCAGCAGATAGTAAGTGATACATGTTGGGAGATCAGAATAAGGAGTGGGACTGCCTCTAGCATCATGGAGGCTCACACCTGAGACTACTGTTTTTGTTCAGTCACTAAGTCATGCCTGACTCTTAGTGACCCCACAGACTGTAGCACAACAGGCTTCCCTGTCCTTCATTATCTCCTCGAGCTTGCTCAAACTCATGTCCATTGAGTCAGTGATGCCATCCAATCGTCTCATTCACTGTTGCCTCCTTCTTCTCCTGCCCTCAGCCTTTCCCAGCATCAGGATATTTTCCAACACCCTGGACTGAATGGGAATATTGGACTGAATTTATTTCTTGAAATAAAATTTGAAACAAGGGAATAAATAAATAAAGGAAAGAAGTTATCCTTGTGACAAGCAGACGAAAGAGAGAACCAGCCATGGGATGGGCCTTGTTTTCTTTTTCTGTGACCATATATGTATTTCACCTAGTGAGGACTCACTGGTCTAGTTGGATTAAAATGAAGATGGGAAAATACTTTGGGAAGCCACAGACATTATGCAGTTCAAGATCAGTAGATTTTAAAAGATATTGTATTTTGCTTTCTTTGTAGTCAAATTAATTTGTAGCCTGTAGTTTCAGTTCAGTTCAGTTCAGTCACTCACTCGTGTCCAGCTCTTTGTGACCCCATGGACTGCAGCACACCAAGCCTTCCTGTCTATCACCAACTCCCGGAGTTTACTCATACTCATGTCCATTGAGTTGGTGATGCCATCCAACCATCTCATCCTGTCATCCCCTTCTCCTGCCGCCTTCAGTCTTTCCCAGCATCAGGGTCTTTCTTTGCATCAGGTGACCAGAGTACTGGAGTTTCAGCTTCAGCATCAGTCCTTCCAATGAATATTAAAGACTGATTTCCTTAAGGATGGACTGGTTGGACCTCCTTGCAGCCCAAGAGACTCTCAAGAGTCTTCCCCAGTACCACAGTTCAAAAGCATCAATTCTTCAGTGCTCAGCTTTCTTTATCATCCAACTCTAACAGCCATACATGACTACTGGAAAAACCATAGCCTTAACTATACGGACTTTTGTTGGCAAAGTCATGTCTCTGCTTTTTAATATGCTGTCTAGGTTGATCATAACTTTTCTTCCAAGGAGCAAGCATCTTTTAATTTCACGGCTGCAGTCCCCATCTACAGTGTTTTTGGAGCCCCCCAAAATAAAGTCTGACACTGTTTCCATTGTTTCCCCATCTATTTGCCATGAAGTGATGGGACCTGATGTCATGATCTTCGTTTTCTGAATGTTGAGTTTTAAGCCAACTTTTTCACTCTCCACTTTCACTTTCATCAAGAGGCTTTTTAGTTCCTCTTCACTTTCTGCCATAAGGGTGGTGTCATCTGCATATGTGAGGTTATTAATATTTCTCCCGGCAGTCTTGATTCCAGGTTGTGCTTCCTCCAGCCCAGTGTTTCTCATGTTGTACTCTGCATGTAAGTTAAATAAGCAGGATGACAATATACAGCCTTGACGTACTCCTTTCCTAATTTGGAACCAGTCTGTTGTTCCATGTCCAGTTCTAACTGTTGCCTCCTGACCTGCATACAGGTTTCTCAGGAGGCAGGTAAGGTGGTCTGGTATTCCCAACTCTTTAAGAATTTTCCAATTTGTTGTGATCCACACAGTCAAAGGCTTTGGCATACTCAATAAAGTAGAAGTAGATGGACAGTAGGTATAGAGTCTCAGTGAGTGTATAATCTGAAGGCCAAGTAACCAAAACTAGTTTTAAAGAGAGAGAGAAGGTTGGTTTCCTGCCTCAGTGAAGACATGAACATTAACTGGCCACAAAAATTGAAAATAATTTTCTCAGAATTGCTGACCTAATCCATGACTGGGCCCATTGTTCTCAGTCTTCAAGACCCTTAATCCTAATGCAATCACTGTCTTTTGACTAGTTCCTGGCAAGATGCTCAAAAGCAGTGTTAAATTTTAGTGTAAAATATGATCCATTTCTCAGTCTTGTATCTGGGAAGTACTGTTACACATCTCTGTTCCCCCAGTATAGTCCTAATCACCATAGTCCTCCTACCTCACAAATGCCAGGCTGGTGTCAAAATGAATAGAGCATTCACGGGAAGCTTCTCTCCATCAACCCTGTTCTGACAGCACCACACAGCCTATTGCATATTCTACCTTTGCTGTAAGCTGAGCTACTCTTCACATGAATAGGACTTAAGTGCATGCCAGGCGTCTACATTATGTAATGGAGACCACCACTGCGTTTCAAAGAGGAGAATTCAGCCTTAAATGATGGGGCCAGAAGTCACACTTGGAGTTTCCAATAGTTCTTTCAGTCCCCCCAAAGCTTGCAGCTTTCATGAGAAGCTTTTTCCAAATGCAAACTATGCTAACTTTTTTTTTTAAACTTAACAAAAATGTCCTTTGGCGACTCAAAGGCACATGAAAAGCAAGAATGTAAAAAAGTAAGGATCCTTCAGTGGGTGTTTCAGGCTTGATTCCTGACACCATGAACTTAATGCTTATCTAGGTGTATGCACAAATCAGACTGGCCAATATGGTTTAGGCTCTAACTTTTCTGCAGTAGACAGGGGCTCAGAGAAAGAGACAAGGCTGTGTATCTCCTATATATTCAGCTACTGCTGGGCAGGTGCTCGGAGTTCTGCTTGAGAAGTTGAGAAAGTCTGGGGTTGTCATTGGAGAAATCAGTAGTTTAAGAACTGAGTTGCTGTCTGGTTTCCAGGCTGAGTCTCCTTCTTAGCATCACACATGGTGAAGAGGGAACTATTATTAAAGTCAGAATGTACCTCTTGGTCCAGAAAGAACAACAATGATGAAAAATGAAGAGTCTCCTTCTATAATGAGCCTTGGGCTGGTGCTTTATAACCTGTGATGCTGGTATTATTCTTCTTCCTATTTTACAGATGAGGAAGACGAGGCACAGGGAGAGTGCTTGCTCAGGTTCACACATTTAATTAGTAGACCTGAACCCAGGTCCACCTGACTCCACAGCCTGTTGTCCCACCCTCGTTTTATGCTAGAAAAGAGAAGAGTAATGCAGAGCAGAGCATGATTTTACCCTGGTACAAGTATCATTTCTCTCGGTTTCTTTCTATTACCGTCTGCATGGAATACCATTTCCCATCCCCTCCCTTTCAGTCTGTTTGTGTCTCTAGGTCTGAGGTGAGGCTCTTATAGGCAGCATATACACAGAACATGATTTTGTATCCATTCAGCTAGTCTGTGTCTTTTGATTGGAACATTTAGTCTGTTTACGGATAAGGTAATTATCAGTATGCATGCTCTTATTACCATTTTGTTAATTGTTTTGAATTTGTTTTTTGTAAGTCTCCTTTTTCTTTTTCTTTTGTTCTCGTGTGATACGATGTCTATATTTAATGTTAGGTTTGGATTCCATTTTTTTTTTCTGTTTGTGTGTATCAATATCATCTTCCCTGATGGCTAAGTGGAAGAATCTGCCTGCCAATGCAGGAGACATGGGTTCAATCCATGGTCCAGGAAGATCCCCTGGAGAAGGGAATGGCAACCCACTCCAGTATTCTTGCCTGGGAAGCCCCATGGACAGAGGAGCCTGGTGAGCTATAGTCCATGGGGTCGAAAAGATTTCAGCATGATTTAGCAACTGAGCAACAACAACAACATATCTATTAGAGATTTTTCGTGTTTGTGTATTATAGATTCTTGTATAGCAGTGTATAGAAATACATGATTATTTTAAGTTTCTGATATCTTAATTTCAAATTCATTTTAAAAACCCTGAATTTGTACTCTCCTTATAACTAGTTTTTTTTTCTTTTATTGAAATATAGTTAATTTACAATGTTGTGTTAATTTCAAGTGTGAAACAAAGTAAATCACTTTAACTAAATCAGTTAAGCACACACATGCACACACATATTCTTTTTCAGGTTCTTTTCCATTGTAGGTTATTACAAGATATTGAGTAAAAAGATACATGCACCCCAATGTTCATTGCAGCACTGTTGACAATTGCCAGGACATGGAAGCAATGTAAATGTCCATCAAAATAGCACTGGATAAAGAAAATGTAGTATATATATATACAATGGAATATTAGCCATAAAAAGAATGAAATAATGTCATTTGTAGCAAAAAGCGTAGACCTAGATATTGGCATACTGACTGACATAAGTCAGAGAAAGACAAATGTCATGATATCACTTATATGTGGAACCTAAAAAAAAAAAAGATACAAATGAACTTATTTGAACAAAGCAGAAACAGACTCGGGACTTAGGAAACAAACTTATGGTTTCTGACGTAGTTGGGTGTGGGATCTGGGTGTCCCAAAGCTTGCATTTGTCTACTAGTGGGCAGGGCCAGGGACCAAGTGGTCTCAGGGTGGGGTCTGCTTGCTGTAAGTGGGCTGGTTCCACAGCTGTGGGATCGTAGTTTTCTTGCCTTTGTTGTCTGCTTCCTGGTGAGTGAGGCTGGTCTAGAAGTTAGTGCAGGCTTCCTGGAGGGCGTGGCCTTTGCTTGCCCACTGATGGGTTGAGCTGAGTCATGGCCCTCTGGTGGGCAGGACCACATCTAGGGCATGTCTTGAGATGACTGTGGGTTCAAGAAGTCTTTAGGCGGCCTGTTCACTCAAGGGTGGGGCTGTCCCCACCCAGTTTTTTGTTTGGCCTGAGGCATCCCAGCACAGACTTTTGAGTGGGGCCTGGTCTTGGCTCTAGTTAGCCAATGGTACCTCCGCACTGGCTTTTTTAAATGGCCACAGCTCCAGGCTTGGTGAGAGAGTTGTAGGTGTTGTTCCCAAGGTAGCCTGATTGAACTGAAGACATCAACAGATGGATAGGCTGGCAGGGGAACTGACCACCAAATCAACTCTCTAGGCTGACAGCTGAGTGCAACACACAGAGAAGGGAATATTTCTGCCACCCAGACAAGCATCCCTGCTCTTGCTTTTTATCTTGGTGACTATGGATGAGACAGGGCAGTAGCTAGAACTATACCAGCACAGGTGACATTGTACAGTGTAGCAGGAGCTGTAAGAACAATAAGGCTGGCTTCACTTTGGGCTTGACTCTGGAGAGAGTCACTGTTAAAGAGACAGAAGTGAGTCATGATTGTTCTGAGTCACTGCAGGAACCCAAAAATAGGAGGCACTGACTTTCGTGGGGGCTGGGGCACTGGAGATTTTGCTCCAGGAAACCCCTTTTCCTTATTTAGCACAGTCTCTCCAGATTGGCTTTTGTGTTCCTTAAACCTACTAGCCTGTTGCCTTTTCATGGCCTTGCTACAGCTCTGCTCAGAACTCCACCTTCTTGGTCTTCCTGTCTTAGTTTTGAAGTCACCCCTTTAGGAAGGCATCTTCTCATCAAGTTAGCAGGCTTTTCTCAGTACCCATGTACAAGTCACATCAGCCACATAACCCTGCTTTCGCTATCCACAGCACTAAAGTTATTAATATTCTTCCATTTGTTTGCTTATATATGTTTAGCATCTCTCCTCCTTCCTTGGAATGTAGGTTCCATTTCTTCAGGGACCATGTCTGCTTCACTCAAGGCTGTCCTCCAGCACACAGAACCATGCCTCATTTAGTAAATGCTCAAGACATTATGCTTAAATTAATGGATGAATGAATCAATGAGTAGAATATAGAGATGTTGTTTTCAAGCTTATAACCTTTTAGTGCTACCAAGCCCTCAAAGGGCTTTCCTGGTGGCTCAGACAGTAAAGAATCTGCCTGCAATGTGGGAGACCCAGGTTTGATCCCTGGGTTGGGAAGATCCCCTGGAGGAGCACATGGCAAGCCACTTCAGTATTCTTACCTGGAAAATGGAGAATTCCATGGAGCCTGATGGGCTACAGTCCATGGGATCGCAGAGTCAGACACGACTGAGTGACTAAACACAGCACTAAGCACAAGCCTTCAATGGCTGGAGGAAATCTGTGTTCCCAAATGGCTAAGGGCAGGACTATCAGAAACTGAATGAGGAGAGGAAGAGATCAATCAGGTATGGCACCTTTCGTGGGCTAAGGTAATTGCATATGTTACGTAGCTGCTGTGGGTGAAGGAATGTAGGTATAGGTTATATAGCCAGTAAGTGTAGAGAGCAGAGGTGTGCGCTCAGGTCTGTGGCTCCAGTGCTTTTCCTTTTTTTAAAAAAAAAAATTATTTATTTATTTATTTGGCTGCACTGGGTCTTAGTTGTGGCATGTGAACTCTTAGTTGCAGCGTGTGGGATCTAGTTCCCTGACCAGGGATCAAACCTGGGCCTCCTGCGTTGGGAGTGCAGAATCTTCCCGTACCACCAGGGAAATCCCTCCACTGCTTTTTTCCATGCAAACCGAGGGTTAGGGACAGAGGGCCGAGTAGAATTCTAAATACTCTGTTATTGATCCTACTTTGCAAATTGAACACAGAAAGTTTTTGTAATTGGTGTAAAGTCACAGCTAAAAAGTAGGAATAAGCTCCAAAATCCATGTTCCTAATCACTGGAACATAATGGCGTCTTTCATACCATGTTAAGGGGCTTCCAAGGAGGTGTGACAGTCAATCTAGGACTATCAGGATGTGAGGGGCACATGGGAAGGGACTTCTAAACCAAGCCAATCTGTCTGAGCTATAGCCTGCCATGTCCTTCCTTCCTGTCTCATGACATTCTTCCTGATCTGCCTGAAATCTATATATTCTTGGAATTGTTGCCGCTTCTGATTTCTGGGTAAATGACAGAGTGGTGACTGGAGTAAACAGGTTTCATGCAGGCCATGGCTTCTCTTTGAATCATTCTCTTTGCTGTCTCTGAGATAGGTTCGTGGGGGTCCTAAGTGTAGTCTGAAACACACAGAGCCAGGAAGTCTAGCTTGGAGGTTCTGCCCTACAAAGGGTGGAGACAGTGCCCACTGTGTGGGTGCTGTGTCATAGGACCCTATTTGCATGTGTAACAATTAAATAGCTTCCCAGCAGCCAGGCTGCCAGCGGGCTCACACCCCATTGCAGTATAATCACATCTAATCTCATTGAGCTCTGCTCAAAATAGCCATAATTGGTGGTTTTATCCAAATCAATAAAGACAGCTTCTACATATTGATTATCATCCAGGGTATAAAATCATCATCAGTTACCTGGAAAAGAGAAGCAGGCTGCCAGGGGAAAAGGTCAGATATTCCATTTGAACAGGGGAGGGTGGGAGGAGGCGGAACCGGCGAATTTTAAGGCAATAGTATCAAATTACCTGAAAATGCACACAGTATATTCTTGTAATTTGCAACAACAGAGATCCCAGAAATAGGTCAGTCATTTCAGTGAGTCTTCAAGCCTTTTCTCTGGGTGTTGCACTGAGAGTGAGCTTGCTTGTGTTAGCTTAAAGGGGCTGAGGCCCACCAAGGCAGGGGAGCCACAGGGCTCCTTCCTGCATTTGACATTTTCAGTCAAACAGATGGCTCCACCCGTTTTCTTGTATCCTATTAACAACCAACAGAGATTCTTGGTCACTGTCACCAGTGACAATGCGAAAAGTCATGAGGGGGAAGGTGACTAGACCAGTCCATTTGAACCCCAGGGGCAGAGGGTGGAGATGCTCTCTGCCAAAATGAGTTGGAAGGCATTTTCTGCAATGGTCAAAGAAGAAGGAGCCCGCCCACTTCTAGTGGTTACATTTCTAATCACAGAATTTAAAATGAACTGGTTCTGTTATTTATGGTAAGACGGAGCTCATTATTCTGTTCTTCTTTCTAGCAAATATTAGAGCAAAATTTGCTTTAAATGATTCAATATCATGCATGAAAAACACAGTGCAAAGAAGAGAATCCGTTCATAATCATTTTATTGCAACATGTAAAAACTGGCCTTGAGTAATTCTTGAGTCCAGTGTCGTCTTCTGTTAAATGAAGACAGCCGTGATGACATCTTCCACACAGGGCTTTCATATGAAATTTAAATATATATATATATATATATATATAAGAAATAGATGGAAGTCAACAAATAACTACAAAATTTCTTTTTAAAAATTATTTACATAAGTNATATAAAATAAGAAATAGATGGAAGTCAACAAATAACTACAAAATTTCTTTTTAAAAATTATTTACGTAAGTTCTCTTAAAGTTTTTAATCCATATAACTCATTTTTATACAGCTAGGAGCCTGGTAGGCTACAGTCCATGGGGTCACAAAGAGTCGGACATGACTGGGCAACGTTCCTTCCTTCCTGTATATATGCTTATTTTAGAAATATTATTGGTATCTCCTTTAATTTCCCCCACCTAACTCTTTCTTCATAAATATGCTGTTGTAAGAGCTATATAAAATTCTGGTAAATGGCTATTTATTTCATTCATCTCCATTTGTGAGATATTATCTTTCTATGATAGATATTATTTCAGTGACTGTCTCTGGCGCACAAAGTATTCTTCCTTTTGTATTTTCTCAATATAATGTGAAGTGGGATTTGGGGGTCAAAGGTATTGACTGTGTTACTGTAGGAACTACCAGTAGAAAGCTTAACCTGCAAGGAAACCATACCAATAATCTTATTCTGAGAATGACAGTCAAAGTCAAAGTTAGTTTATAGTATAAGAATATTAGTTAGAAAACCAGTACAGTTTCCATCTTATAGGTGATTTGGAGAGGATATTTAAGAACAGACACATAAAGCAGTCAAAAACTAAACGAATCATCTTTGCCTACTTTGATGTTATTGAGGAAAAATAGGCTAGTCAACAATATTCATGCATGTTCCAGGCTGGATGGATATACCCTACCAGTGGAGGCTGTACTGTACTAGGGGGACCAAGTTGTGAGAGAGGAAGTGTGTAGTTTGTTGGAATAAAATCTGGAACTGGCTGACTCTTAATGAAGATTAATTATGGCATGTCCACTAATGATTCCCAGGTTTTTTTTGTTTTTTTTTTTTTTTTTTATCTCTGAAAGTGGAAGATCCCAGCACTCAATTTGATGTGATGGTTACACGGGATTTCTGCCAGGTAAAGATTTGACTTCCTCTGTTCCTTTCAAGGAGGCAGGGACAGGGGGTAGGTTTTAACCTTCACCTGTTGCATGTTATTTAACTTAATTATCGCAATTATAATTGTGCATGAACTCCTAGGGGATTTTTGGTTTATGAATAATGACTAAATTTTTAGCATTTTGGAGTGTCAAACAATGAACAAAACAAAATGAGCAGAATAAATGAAGAGAATAAAATAGGATCACCAAACGCTATTTTTTTTGGCCTTAGATTGCATGTATCTTTGTAAACTAAAGTGCTCCTAGATGGCTGTATTTAATACAAGCCTAGAAAGTGAGTAGTCTTCCAAATATATGGTTACGAAGGAGGAGGCAGAGCAGCAGCCGCTGAACTGCCGGTATGCGGGCCAGGCGTTCATCCTTAGCTCCTCCCTCTCCTGTCTCTGTACCTTTTCCCTGGATTATGAGGTCCACTCCCATGACTTCAGTTCTCCTCTCCATGTAAGTGACTCTAGAGTCCCCATCTGCAGCTAAGATCTCCCTCACGTTCCAGACTGGTAGGGACCTGACTAAGTGACTGACAACAACAATAAAGGAATGTCCATCTCCCTGGTTACACAAATGGATATCCCTTGAGTGCCTATCATTCAGCTAAACTTTTTGACCTCCTGCATATCTTATCTGCTGAAACATCATACCCCTAACTTCTTCTGAGTGCTTCTCCTCTGTCTCCGAACTTTTTACGAATGGCTCCATCATTCACCCAGTCACCCAGCCAGACCAGGGATTTCTCATTCTCTCCTTCCTCCCCATTATGTTCAAGCCATCACCAACTTACCCATTTTTCTCTGCTCGGTGTCACTGTGATTCGGCCCCTCATCTCAATCTCTAATCTCTGCTCTGAGTTACTTTCTTACTGTCTGTGGCCTGGGCCAGGCTAATGGCTTCAGTGGCCTCCCTGTTTCCAGCCTCGACTCTCTTTGGTCTGTCTTTGTTCTGCTGTTAAAATTAATATTAAATAAACCAAAGATTACCATGTACCTTCCTTGCTTAAACCTTCTCAATGATTTAACATGAAATGTTAGGAAGTCAGTCCGTAACACGCATATATGGGTATAAAGGACTGAATGAGTATAAAAAACTGATAGAACTCCTTAACTCACAGGACCCTTCCTGAACTGCTTCTGCCTCCATTTGTAGCCACGTTTCCTGTCATCTCTAACCCACTGCTTTATATACTAGTTGCTTCACAAATATACCTTATTGCATCACTTCTCCGGGCAGGCCTGGAAGGCTTTTCCTCATTTTCTTCATTTGGGTAATTTTTAGACTTCCTTTGGGATTCAGGTTATGTGTCACTTCCTCTGGATCATCAGAAATTTTCCTCAAACACTTAATTATCCTACTATGTGCCAGGAACTGTGTTAGGTGCTGGGAACAAAATGGCAAATTAGATCATGTCTGTTCTTGAGAAGAGACAGCAAGCAGATAAGGAGATGGACATGAAAACAAATAAATATCATCCATTCATTGAAAGAAGTACTGTGAGGAATACAAGGAATGGTGAACAGGAAGGAGGAGAAACACAAAATTGAGTTTATACACTCTACCTGTAGAAATTGAGGCATTGGAGATAAAAAAAAAAAAAAAAGCCTAAGGGAAATGGACCAACATGTGTACAAACCTGGAAGTAGGGAACAAATTGGTGGGGTGATGCTATGGGTTGAATTGTGTCCCCATAGATTCATATATTGAGGTCCTAGTCCCCAGCACACAGAATGTGGGAACTGATCTTTACGGAGGTGATAAATGGAGATTATTAGGGTGGACCCTAATCCCAATTGCCTGGAGTCCTTCTAAAAAGAGGACCTTTGGGCACAGACACAAAGAGAGGGACAACAGTGTGAAGACCCAGGGAGAACACTACCATCTATAAGCCAAGGAAAGAAGCCTGGAACAGATTCATCCCTCATGACCCTCAGAAGGAATCGACACCTTGATCTGGAAATTCTAGCCTCTGGAATTTGTAGGACAATACATTTCTGTTGCTTAGCCACCCAGTCTGTAGTCCTTTGTCACAGAGGCTTTAGTGAACTAATACACATGATACTTTATTGGGGTTTGAGGATGGTAAGAATGGGCAGTGCTGAGAACAAATTATGAGAAGCGTTATGACGACACACTAAAGTTTCCTTTTCCAATTAAAGTTTGGAAATCTACTTTGTCAGTGATAAGAGCACCAAAGACAATTAAGCAACTTAAGACTGAGTTTGAGAAAATGCATTCTGTTGGGAGGCAGAGGAGGGGTCAGGGGTGGTGAAGCACGTGGAATGGTTGACTACAAAGTAATTGTGGCAATAGTTCAGATGGGAGGGCTGAGAGCTTAGCCCAAGCCAGTGGCTGGGGTTGCAGAAGATGAAACAGTATTTTTTAAAAAATTAGGAGGCAACATGTCAGGACTCAGAAATTTGACTGAATGTGTGAGTGAATGGCACTGCCGAATGGCTTTGATTGCATTTGTCTTTACATTATGTGGCGTAAACTGAACTATGCCTGAAAGTACAGGTGAAAAAGACCAGTCAAAGAACTCCACTTCCTCCCAAAGAGTCTCCAACCCTGATTCAGACGTCCTGGCTTGATCCTGACACTTCGAAGTCATAATCCTATTCCTTCAGTATTGAAAACAATCGGAACTTATTATAATTGATGATGTATAAAGCCTACAAACAAATAAAACTGTTAAAAGAGGCTCCCAAGAGAATAATAAAACCTCATTGGACTTACTTCATTCTGAAGACAGCAAAGAACATTCTTTATTCTTCCCTTTCTCCCTTCATTCATCTTTTCCTTCTTTTCCTCTTTCCTACTTTCAGCAAATAATTCCTGAGTTCCAACTTTATGTGAGGGGCTACATTAAATGCTGTGCTACATAGAAAACAAACAAAGCTTTGTGTAAAGAGTTTATGATTTACTGGAGAGAGATGTATAAACCCAGAATCACAGAATAGTGGGCTAAGAGCTGTAGGCATGCTGAGTTGCTGGGTAATGCCTGCTCTGACTGAGGGTTTGGGAAAGACTTCCCACAGGTGGTGACTCTTGACCTAGATCTTGAAGGCAGTAGGGAAGGACTCAAAAGTTCTGGAGACTGGGAGAGTGTGGCTATCTTTGGGGAAATGCACACAGTTGTGTGACTGCTGAGTTAGGTCATCTCAGAGTAGACAGAAGCCAAGGGAAGAGGTTGGAAGGGCAGCCTAGAAGTCTGAGCTTGAAAGCCTACCATTTTGTCCCCAAATCACCAGTGTGGACCATGATACCAGAAATCTTTTTGGCTATACTGCTTGGTATGCGGGATATTGGTTTCCCAATTAGGGATCGAATCTCTGCTCCCTGCAGTAGATGAGCAGAGTCTTAACCATTAGATGGCCAGGGAAGTCCCAAACTTGTTTTTAAATTGAAATATAGTTGATTTATTTGGGCTCCAAAATCACTGCTGATGGTGATTGCAGCCATGAAATTAAAAGATGCTTACTCCTTGGAAGAAAAGTTATGACCAACCTAGATAGCATGTTGAAAAGCAGAGACATTACTTTGCCAACAAAGGTCTGTTTAGTCAAGGCTATAGTTTTTCCTGTGGTCATGTATGGATGTGAGAGTTGGACTGTGAAGAAGGCTGAGCGCCGAAGAATTGATGCTTTTGAACTGTGGTGTTGGAGAAGACTCTTGAGAGTCCCTTGTATTGCAAGGAGATCCAACCAGTCCATTCTGAAGATCTGCCCTGGGATTTCTTTGGGAGGAATGATGCTAAAGCTGAAACTCCAGTACTCTGGCCACCTCATGCGAAGGGTTGACTCATTGGAAAAGACTCTGATGCTGGGAGGGATTGGGGACAGGAGGAGAAGGGGACGACCGAGGATGAGATGGCTGGATGGCATCACGGACTCGATGGACGTGAGTCTGAGTGAACTCTGGGAGATGGTGATGGACAGGGAGGCCTGGCGTGCCATGATTCATGGGGTCACAAAGACTCGGACACGACTGAGCGACTGAACTGAACTGAACTGAACTGATAGTTGATTTACAATGTTGTGTTAGTTTCTGGTGTACAGCAAAATGATTCAGATATATATTCTTTCCCATTATAATTTAAGATATTGAATATAATTCCTGTGTTATGTAGTAGGTCCTTGTTGTTTATCTATTTTATATACAGTAGTTTGTATCTGCAAAACCTAAACCCCTAATTTTTCCCTCCTAACCCTTTCCCTTTGGTAACGAGAAATTTGTATTCTATGTCTGTGGGTCTGTTTCTGTTTGGTAAATAAGTTTGTTTGTATCGTATTTTAGATTACGCATAATACCCTATGATTCCACATAAGTAATATCCTATGATATCTGTCTTTCTCTGTCTGACTTACTTCACTTAGTGTGATAGCTTTAGGTCCATCCATGTTGCTGCAAATGGCATTATTTCATTCATTTTATGGCTGAGTAATGTTCCATTGTATATATGTACCACATATTCTGTATCCATTCATCTGTCAATTGACATTTAGGTTGCTTCCTTGTCTAGGCTATAGTGCTGCTGTGAAAACTAGGGTGTGTGTATCTTTTTGAATTAGAGTTTTCTCTGGATATATGCCCAGGAGTAGGATTGCTGAATCAGAACATTTTTGATTCCAGAAAGGAGAGAGGATTTTCCAGACATTCTTCTCAATCATTCAGCCTTCAAAATAATCCCAATAAGATTGTAGGTAAAGGAATGAATCTAAACTCAGAGAGCTTCACTAGAGAAACAAATTCTAATCACAGTCCTGAAAAATTCTTAGGTCTCACCGTGGAAAACTGATCAACCTCCTTAGAGGCCCTGTTAACATTTTTTGTGAGACAGCATTATATGGTGAAAAACCTATAAAATTTGGATACAAGTTGTTGCCCAGTGACTCACCTGCCTTGCCACCAGGATAAGTTGTTTCCCTGAGCCTTCTTGCTTCCTTCAGTTCAGTTCAGTTGCTCAGTCGTGTCTGACTCTTTGCGACCCTGTGAATCACAGCACGCCAGGCCTCCCTGTCCATCACCAACTCCTGGAGTTCACTCAGACTCACATCCATTGAGTCAGTGATGCCATCCAGCCATCTCATCCTCTGTCATCCCTTTCTCTTCCTGCCCCCAATCCCTCCCAGCATCAGAGTCTTTTCCAGTGAGTCAGCTCTTTGCATGAGGTGCCCAAAGTACTGGAGTTTCAGTTCAGCTTCAGCATCATTCCCTCCAAAGAAATCCCAAGGCTTGCTTCCTTAGAAGTCCACATACCCTAGCCTTCAGTTAACCTCTTCTCAGGAAGCCTGCAGCCACTGCTGAACTTGGGGTTCTACAGTAAATGCACACACACGGTGAGAGAGAAAGAGAAGTGGACTCCAGTCTCTTCAGGGGTGGGTGCCAGAGCCACCAACTGGAGTCACAATGAAAGCCTTGGGGGAATCAGAGCATGGCTTCGGCCAGCTTCCTGGGTGAAGTAAAGAATTCAGCAAATCAAAGTGTCCAGTCTGTAGCCTTTGGCTCCAACAGGGCCATTCTAGTCGAAAGGCACAGTCCAGGCCTAGAAAATAGCAGACTGGAGCAATCACAGGGCACTGAAATAAGGAGGAACCTTGCAGGTCCTTGAGTCAAATTCTTGCATTGCCCAGAGAGGAAACCAGGACTGGGAGATTCTGGGGTCTCAGTTAATCAAGCATCATCAAGTACCTTATTAATTCCCATTCTTAGGAATTTTATTAGTGGAAACCTAGTGTTGGGAAAAAATAAATCCTATTTAACCTGAGCAATTGGTGTGTTCCTTATACTTTGGTCATGGGAAACATAATTACCATCAGTATTGTCAGGTAGCATTGTCCCAAGAGTCGGACATGACTTAGCGACTAAACCACCTAAATCACCACCATTGTCAGGTAAGATACAGGAAACGCAGATAAAGTTGAATTTCTGGTAAACAATAAATATTTTTTGGTATAAATATGTCCCAGATATCATATGGGACATCCTACACTAAAGTTACTCAGTTTTTAAAAACAGAAATTCAAATTTAACTTGGCATCCCATTATTTTTATTTTTACAGTGTCTAGCAGCCCTAACCATAGGGTCATTCCAACATCCATCCTTACTCTGACTGCCAGCAAGCTTTAAGACATATGTCTCTTATTGCCTCCTAACAGGACTTTATGCTATGCACTTTGCTTTATCTTTCCTTCCCATTTGTTTATATTCCCTTCTCTGTCTTTAGGCTTCCCTTGTGGCTCAGCTGGTAAGGAAGCCACCTGTAAAGTGGGAGACCTGGGTTCAAACCCTGGGTTGGGAAGAGCCCCTGGAGAAGGGAACGTTTACCCACTCCAGTATTCATGTCCCTTGAGTCAGTGCAAAATGGCTGACTGAGGAGGCCTTACAAATAGCTGTGAAAAGACGGGAAGCAAAAGCAAAGGAGAAAAGGAAAGATATACCCATTTAAATGCAGAGTTCCAAAGAATAGCAAGGAGAGATAAGAAAGCCTTCCTCAGGAATCAATGCAAAAAAATAGAGGAAAACAATAGAATGGGGAAACTAGAGATCTCTTCAAAAAAATTAGAGATACCAAGGGAACATTTCATGCAAAGATGGGCTTGATAAAGGACAGAAATGGTACGGACCTAACAGAAGCAGAAGATATTAAGAAGAGGTGGCAAGAATACACAGAAGAACTGTACAAAAAAGATCTTCACGACCCAGATAATCACGATAGTGTGATCACTCACCTAGAGCCGGACATCCTGGAATGTGAAGTCAAGTGGGCCTTAG
>SJYQ01000488.1:941399-1004947 GCA_006410935.1 Redunca redunca | reverse complement strand
TAGTCAAGGCTATGGTTTTTCTAGTGGTCATGTATGGATGTGAGAGTTGGACTATAAAGAAAGCTGAGCATTGAAGAATTGATGCTTTTGAACTGTGGTGTTGAAGACTCTTGAGAGTCCCTTGGACTGCAAGGAGATCGAACCAGTCCATCCTAAAGGAGATTAGTCCTGAGTGTTCACTGGAAGGACTGATGTTGAAGCTGAAACTCCAATACCTTGCCCACCTGATGCGAAGAGCTGACTCATTGGAGAAGACCCTGATGCTGGGAAAGATTGAGGGCAGGAGGAGAAGGGGATAACAGAGGATGAGATGGTTGGATGGCATCATTGATTCAATGGACATGGGTTTGGGTGGACTCTGGGAGTTGGTGATAGACAGGGAGGCCTGGCATGCTGTGGTTCATGGAGTTGCAAGGAGTCAGACACAACTGAGTGACTGAACTGAACTGAACTGAGTCAGTGATGCTATCCAACCATCTCATCCTCTGCCATCCTCTTCTCCTCTTGCCTTCAATCTTTCTCAGCATCAGGGTCTGGGCCAGCTCTTCATATCAGATGGCCAATATATTGGAGCTTCAGCATCAGTCTTTTCAATGAGTATTCAAGGTTGATTTCCTTTAGGATTGACTGGCTTGATCTCCTTGCAGTCCAAGGGACCCTCAAAAGTCTTCTCCAGTACCACAGTTTAAAACCATCAGTTCTTGTGTTGAATCCAATTAGCATTTCCCTGACATCTAAACCATAAAGGGACATCAGAGGGGCTTTTGGAATTCTGTGGCTTGGAGCACAGTTTATACACAAAGCTGTTGATCTGCCTCCAAACAGTGAAGAAAAGCCCCTGCCCTTCTAAAGACTTTGGAAAACAAGCGTTTTTCAACTTACTTCCATGATGCCCTCAGAATACTTTCCCTTGTAACGGGGCTATACCAGCAAAATCAAACAGCAGTGGGATGGGATGAATCTGAATAGCCAAGCTGACCTCAAGATCTCCAGACTAGCTTCATGCTGCTGTTATAACTGCTTGAATTTTAAAAAAGGGGGCAATTAAAACTCAGAGAGGATAAGTAGGTTATTCAAATTTAATGCGTATTTGCCTATGTGTGCTCTAGAACCTACATCTTTTGCCAATTAGAGTCTTGCATCTTTCCAATATGCTCCCTCTTAATGGCTGGTATCATTCATTGAGGATCCTCAGTGTGCAAAGAAAATATTGATTGTGATGAACATAAAAAGCAAAAAACTTTTCACGCTATATGGTTGTGTATTTAAATAGTCATTTGAGGGAGAAAAATTGGGAACATTGTTATAGTGTAATATACATTTGAGCATCTCCATTTTGGTTACACATCACAATCATTTGTGAAATTTTTCAAAAAGAACAATTTTGGGGGTTTTCTCCACTCCCAACCAGATCTACTGAGTCAGAATGTTTTGGAGGAGGGCATCAGATTTTTTATATCTAAAAGATCTCCAAAGATAACTTGAAATGAACTGATCTAAGGATCAGCATTTGGCATTACTAATGTATATTTTTGGTCTACATCATCAGTTGTTTCATAGACAACACTTAGGAAAAAATCTCTCTCGGGTGTATTGATATGAAACCAATGCAACTATTTATACAACTAAGTGGATCTGCTATATAAGCAATGTTATAGCTCATTGATTCAACAAATATTTACTACTTTCCTACAAGTTGCTGGGTTCTGTGCTAGGTTCTTGGATTAAAGATCAGTCAGATAGAAGCCCTGCCATTCAGGAGCCTAGAGAAGGAGATAATACATATTCAAATGAGGTTGAGATTTCAGAGGACCATGGATGAATGTTCCAAGGAAGAGTTTGGAGGGAACTGGGCAGGGCTTTGTGGAAGAGTATTTGAACCGGGTCCTGAAAGCCAAGTAGGATTTGAATCAACGGATGAGAGGAAGCTCAAGTCAAGCAGAGGAAAAACTATAAGCCCGGGAGCAGGGAGACAGTGGCAATAATGATGATGATAGCTACAATAATAAAAACAGTCAGCAAATTTTGAGAGCTTGCCTTATGTGCCAAATTACTTCTGTAAGTGCTTTACATAGTCGTCTCTTAATCTTCACAACAAAGCGGTGAAATAGGTAATTCTATTGTCCCCACTATACAGCTGAGAAGACTCAGTTCATGGGAGATCTTATCTAAGATCCTGCACACATGTGTGCTTAGTCACTCGTTTGTGTCTGACTCTTTGCGACACTATGGACTGTAGTCTGCCAGCTCCTCTGTCCATCCAAGCAAGAATACTGGAGTGCGTTGCATTGCCATGACCTTCTTCAGAGAATCTTCCCAACCCAGAGATTGAACCTACCTCTTCTGCATTGCAGGTGGATTCTTTACAGTCTGAGCCACCAGGAAAGCCCATCTAAGGTCATGGCTAGGGTGAAATAAACGAGGTGAGAGGAGGAGGGCATTTCTATTTTGTTCTATATTTGCTTGTGGAATGAATGGATATTTTAACTCAATACCTTCTTTTCACAGATGAGGAAACTGAGGTTCAGAGAGGTCAATGGACATGTCCAATGTCACCCAGCTGTTGGTGGCAGAGCCAGGATGAGAGTCATTTCAGTGTGTTTTGCACTATGCCACATGCATGGATGCACAAGGCATGCAGCCTGAGACTGAATGCGAGGAAAGGGTTAGGATAGCACTTCCTTTTATCATAAAAGTTTGGAGGAAATGTGATATCTGGACAGGTAGCTAAATCCAGAACTGACCCTTAACCAAGATTTAACTTTTAAATGCAGGAGAACTAATACAAGGAAGAGTAAGGAAAGCACAGTAGAGTAGAACCCCTTTTGGACAAATCTCCTTACCTTTGTGTTCTCATTTATAAAATGAGGAAATTAGATGGTTCTTCCATTTGGGCTGTTCTGTGTGATCCCAGGAAGGGCCAGAAATAGAGATCATGTCTATGTATGTCTGTAGGTTTAAGGGTCTAAAATATAGCTAGCAATGGATAATTGTGGTCTATGAAACCTAGATCTGGGGGCCACGGGGCAGCTGTTAGATGAACAAAGACCATAGCATTCTTTTTTGAGACCTGATTCTACATGTATCACCTCATGTGATGCTGAGAAAGTCACTCAGTCCATTTAATGGAAACCTCTTGGGCCTAATCAATTTCCTCCTTCCAAAAGAAGGGACTTAGCAAGAGAAAGCATCCCTTTCTGGGTTGTTAGAGTTGAAGAAAAGGCAGAGCAGGTCTTGGATCAAGGCCACTCTTCTGCTTGTTGTCTGCTTCACCCCAGACAGCATGCTTCACTGGACCCCGGGATTGAAAGCTTTGTGCCTGTTAAGTGACAACACAGCTTCACTTGCATTCCTTGTGGTGTTCAGTAATTTTTTTTTTTAAGTAAAATAGATAAAAGAAATAAATAAAAGAAAAAAAATATGGGAGTTGAGGGTTGTTTATAATTCATTTTGACTTATGTCATTGCACCTAATGCCATCGGTAGCTGCTTCACCTCTTTAGCAGCCTAAGAGCAGAGATTCTGGAAAACATTTTTTCCACACAGCAACAATGATTACTCTTTGTATATAAACAGAATCCATCTCTGGAGAGCCACAGAGAGATCTTGAAAATACTTTTTCATTTCTCATTTTAAGAAGCCTATGAGACCGATTAAAGAGGGTCCATTGCCAGGTAGAGAGTTTAGACAGCAAGGCAGACAATTAGCCTCCTGATTTCCTGAAAAGTTTTCCAGTCAGTAGTTCCACTGCCAAAGCCAGGTTTAACATGACTCAGGCACCAAAGGACAGCACTGATCTATTTAGCTCTTGTATCTTTAACACATTCTCAGCTCTCTAGTGAAATGCAAAGTCAAGAATTGCTTGCTTTCAAGTTCTTTTTTTTTTAAATATTAGAGTCAATATTGAGCATAATCAGAGAAGACATTTACAATTATGGGAAAAGGAAGCAAGAAAGAAATCTCAGGTGTTAGGTTGGAATTGGGGATAAATTCATAGCTTTGTTTTGAAATCTCTACCTACCTATCTATCAATAGATATGGAAATAGACATAGATGTATATAAATGTATGTATATACGTGTGTGTTAGTGTGTGTTTATATGTGCACGTTTCTTACCTCTGTCTGCTAAAAGGGCTTAGAAGCAATGCCATTCTGGTAGCAATGAGTACACCAGGCTCTCATAGCTTGCTTTTCAAATAGAGTTTTCCACTAAAAGGAGTCAAGGCCCCTTGGAAAAAAGGTTGACTCCAGAGCTGGGGCAAGACAAATGTAACATGAGCTCCCAAATTTTTGGCAACTGTAAGTAGGAAAGTGCTCGAAGAATATGGGGACAAGTCAAAAGGAAATTGGAATCAGGGGCTCCTGCTGACAAAATCTAGGACACTTTAAGAATTAAATGATTATAACAGATTGCCTTCTGTTGTAGAAAATGGGAATTATTGCATCTATAGTAAAGAGAGAGAAAAAGAAATTTCTTCCTTGTAGTAAAATGCTGTTGTGTCATGTTGGTCGTTCGGTTGTGTCCAACTCTTTGCGACCCCGTGGACTGGGACCCACCAGTCTGCTCTGTCCATGGAATTCTCCAGCCAAGAGTATTGGAGTGGGTTGCCATGCCCTTCTCCAGGGGATCTTGCCAACCCAGGGATTGAACCCAGGTCTCCTGCATTGCAGGCAGATTCTTTACTGTTTGAGCTACCCAGGAAGCCCCTTGTAGTAAAATGCCAACTAATAAATTATAAATGTAGTGGGGGTGAAGAATACAGAAAGTCCTTACCAGGGTGGTGGCTGTTTCAAGTAAGAATTATTAATAAACTCCGAAGCAGGCAACTGGAGACTTATGGAAGTACAGGATATTGCTTACTTTGGAATACCTTACTATAAAATATTTATCAATCACAAAGATAAATATGGGGACTCTAGAGTGAGAAAAGCTGGCAGAAAGTGGTCTGACCAGGTGATCAAGGTTTGGCATCATCTGGGGTTGGCCAGAGTGACATTAGGTATCTCTCCATGCAGTATGGAGAGGTATGCAGTATGACGAACAGAGCAGCAAGTCTGTGCTATTTCTGCCAAAAACACATGCTCTGGGTCTAGTCATGAGGAGACACTGGATGAACCCAGATTGAGCAACATCCTGTGGAATGAAAGGCTTGTCATCCTGTCGAGTTCAAGAAAGACTGGAAAGGATGGAGGAACTCAAGAGATGTAACAACTAAGTACAATGCCTGCTAGTGAATTGGATTCTAGATCACAAAGTAAAAACTGGACACTGTTTAGAGCAACAGCTGAATGTGGCCTGTATATGATGGTGCCGTAATGACAGAAAGGGTTTATGTCTGTTTTGGAGATACTCAAGAGACTGAAAAAAAGAACAAGAACAGTTAGCGTGCATATGTATGATTTGTGTGTGTGTGTTTATGTGTGTATGGTGGGGACCAAAGAATATAGCCCAAGGTTGACAACTGAGAAATCTGGGTGAAAAAGATATAAGCTCTCTTTGTACTGCTCTTGCAACACTTGTATGCTTTTATTTTTATTACCATACCTATTTTAATTTTTTAATTGAAGTATAGTATTATGTAAGTTACAGGTGTACAATATAGTGATTCACAGTTTTTAAAGGTTATACTCTATTTATAGTTATTATAAAATATATCCTTGTATCTTGTTTAAAAATCTTTTGACTACACCGCATAGCGTGCAGTATCTTATTTCTCTGACCAGGGATTGAAATTGCACCCCCTGCATTGGAACCAATGTCTTAACCACTGCACCGCCACTTTATTTTACACCTAACAGTTTGTACCTCTTACTCCCCTACCCTGATACTGCCCTTACCGCCTTTGTTCCCCCCATTGGTAATTGCTACTATTAATAGAGTGTCTCTAGATTTGTTGTCTGCTTCTTCTTTTATTTGTATTCACTAGTGTTTTATTTTTTAGATTTTACATATAAGTGATATTGTACAGAATTTTTCTTTCTCTGACCTAGTTCACTTAGCGTTAATGCCCTCCAAGTCCATCCATGTTGTTGCAAATGGCAAAGTTTCATTCTTTTTAATGACTGAGTAGTATTCCATTGTGTGTAGATACAACATCTTCTTTACATATTCATCTGTTAATAAGCACTTAGTTTTCATATCTCAGCAATTATGAAAAGCTGCTATGAGCATTGGGATTCATGTATCTTTTCAAACTACTTTTTGTTTTTGTTTTTTTTTTTTGGATATATACTCAGGAGCAGGATTGCCAGATCACATGGTAGCTCTAATTTTAGTGTTTTGAGAAACCTCCATACTGCTTTCCACAGTGTGCTTCCACATCATTTCTAAGCATTTAATGCTACTAAACAATCAGAGCTAGTTTTGTGATTTCAAGTGAAAGTCTGCTTCAGTCTGAGGCATTTCTCATGCCCCCACACCCTAATCTCAAATCTAATCTTTAAGAGAATCATTCTCTCCAAACCAGGAATTTATNTTTTTTTTTTTTTACTTTTAAAATTTTTATTTTAACTTTAGTTTACTTTACATTACTGTATTGGTTTTGCCAAACATTGACATGAATTCACCACGAGTGTACAAGCGTTCACAAACATGAATCCCCTCCCACCTCCCACCCCATGCCATCCCTCTGGGTCCTCTCCTTGCACCAGTCCCAAGCATCCTGCATTCTGCATCTGACATCAACTGGCGATTCGTTTNTTTTTTTTTTTGGATATATACTCAGGAGCAGGATTGCCAGATCACATGGTAGCTCTAATTTTAGTGTTTTGAGAAACCTCCATACTGCTTTCCACAGTGTGCTTCCACATCATTTCTAAGCATTTAATGCTACTAAACAATCAGAGCTAGTTTTGTGATTTCAAGTGAAAGTCTGCTTCAGTCTGAGGCATTTCTCATGCCCCCACACCCTAATCTCAAATCTAATCTTTAAGAGAATCATTCTCTCCACACCAGGAATTTATTTATTCAACAAACATTTTCATGTTCTTCGTACAAGGCACCAAGTATGGATCTAGATGACAAGAAAGGTAGAATTAAGCTTATGGAGCGCAAAAGTAAGAGACTGTATTTCATTGAGAGGACAAGCAAGGTTTCAGAAAAATGAGGTTTGAGAAAGGATAAAACAAAGTCAGGGAGAACCAGGAAGAAGGCATTCAAAGCTGAGGGAGGAGACAGAGCCACGAAATATAGTTAAGGAAACAGGAGGAGCGTTCGCAGCAGTACTGTTTGGATTATAAGGGGCAGAAACCTATTCAGGCTTCTCAAGAACAAAAAGAGACCTTATCATTTCCTACATATTAGAAGTATATAAGTGGTCTTGCTTCAGGGATAGTTCAAACCAGTTACCTACAATATGCCACCGGGATCAGATTCTTCATCTAGAGTGGCTCTCAGTTCAGTTCAGTCGTTCAGTCGTGTCTGACTCTTTGTGACCCCAGGAACCGCAGCATGCCAGGCCTCCCTGTCCATCACCAACTCCCAGAGTCCACCCAAACCCATGTCCATTGAGTCAGTGATGCCATCCAGCCATCTCATCCTCTGTCGTCCCCTTCTCCTCCTGTCCTCAATCTTTCCCAGCATCTTTTCAAATAAGTCAGCTCTTCACATCAGGTGGCCAAAGTATTGGAGTCTCAGCTTTAGCATCAGTCCTTTCAACGAACACCCAGGACTGATCTCCCTTAGGATGGACTGGTTCTACTTCTATCTATTTGACTTAATTCTCAAGTCATCTCTCCCTAGTACTGCTTACAGTTGATAGGCTCAAGAACCTCAGTGGAAAAAAAGAGTTTTTCTTTCCCAATAGTTTGGGAAATAATTAAACACAAATTATGCCCCATTGGTATAGCTTCAGTCACATGACTATTTCAGAATCAACCATAATAAAAGAATAGAATAATCTACTTGCCAGTTCTTGTCATTATTCTTTACTGGGGTGAGAGATAAGGTTAGCCCCCAAGAAACACAAAGACTGAGAGTTGAAGGGGAGCAGTCTTCCAAAGCAAAACTCAAGTGCTATAACCAGAAGAAGAGGCAATGGACATGGACCAATCTTCACTCTGCTACTGAGTGTTTGGGGAGCACTGACTGGCCCAAAATGATTCTAACGTGGAGCCATGTTATTACTAAAAGAAGAATAGTAATTAAAGTGGGAAGGAATTGTTTGTTCTTAGCAGAACGCTAAGGCGTGTCCTACTCTTTGCGACCCCATGAACTGCAGCACGCCAGGCTTCCCTGTCCTTCTCTGCCTCCCTGAGTTTGCTCAAACTCATATCCATTGAGTCAGTGATGCCATCCAACCATCTCATCCTCTGTTTCCCCCTTCTCCTCTTGACCTCAATCTTTCCCAGCATGAGGGTCTTTTCCAATGAGTCAAGCATTTGTTTAGAAGGTCTTAAATGCTAGACTGAGACTATGGTTCTTACTTAACACATTAGAGCAGGGATTGGCAAGCTCTTTTCATAAAAAAGCAGATTGAAATATTTCAGGCTGTAAAGGCGATATGGTCTCTACTTATCTCTGCCATTGTAACATGAAAACAGCCGTAGAAAATACAGAGACAAAAGAACATGTCTGTGTTCCAATAAAGCTTTATTTATAAGAATTGGTGGTGGTCTGGATCTGGCCTGTAGTTTGCAGATACTTGGATAGAGGACGTCATTGAAAGTTTTCAGCTTACAAATGATATCATCAGAATTATGCCTTGGAAAGATGTATCTACATCCTGGATGGAAAATGGATCAGAGGGGATAGACTGAAAGTGGGAATAAAAATTAGGAGACTGTTGCAATGGTCCAGATGTTTGTACTGTGAAGAAACCACAGCTTTTATAAGCCAAATGTACCTGGGAATTTGGCCTCACAAATTTCAGCTGGCTCACCAGCTGGGTCTGTCTGTCCTTAGCTGACCTAGTTTCTCAACATCTTGCCAGTTCAGCCACCCCTGAAATCCTAGCCACCTCTGAAATCCTGTGTCGGAGTTTGTAAATCACCTTGGGAGCCTGATTACTCCTTTTCTTTGCTCTACAGTATTTTTGACTTTGAGGGCTAAGTCTGTACTGTTTGTATGAAAGGGCAAAATCAATAGCAAGAGAAAGTTTAATAAAAAAAAATACATTCTCCATTGACTTTAATTAACTTGGCTTTAAGTTTACAACTCTGACAAGTATGGAAAATAGAAAAACAAACCAACCTTATATCTTACTCTATACACCATGTTTTTTAAGAATAAAATCTCAAATTAAAATTCATGTGTATCAGCAATTTATTTGCCAGCAACAAGTGGAAGAAAAAGAATAAGAAAGATAAAAGCAATTCTCTAGTAGGATCTGACAGAACAGGCTGGCACTTCTGATGCTCAAGGTAAATGACTGAGTGCCAGAATCAGGTCAATAATTTATTAATGTCAGAAAACCTTGCATTTTTCTCAGCTGCTCATGGCTTTGCTGTCTTCTCCAGTCTCATTTTTCAAGACTCACAGTCTTTTAAGACCTGTCTCCTCATCCATTCAGCATGGCTCCTTTCTGCCTTAGGGTGGGGTTCTCTTGTGAGGAGCAATGACGTGGCTAGCTGCCTTCCACCAGATGCCTGCAGAGAAAGCCCATTAGTTTGCAGACTGTTCGTATAAGTGTGAGATTTTCCTATCATTTACAGTGTCACATGACTATCTGTAGACATGTGCACCAGTGTAGTACATAAGCACACACATACACACTCACGTATATGAGGTGCCACTTTAGTCCATAAACTAACGTGTACATTCAATTGCGGGCTTACTAGGTGGTTCAGTGGTAAAGAATCTACCTGCCAAGCAGGAGACGTGGGTTCAATCCCTGGGTCAGGAAGATCCCCTGGAGAAGGAAATGGCAACCCACTCCAGTATTCTTGCCTGGGAAATTCCTGGCATAGAGGAGCCTGGTAGGCTACAGTCCATGGGGTCACAAAGAGTTGGACATGATTTAGTAACTGAACGACAACAGCAACATTCAGTTGCACAATAAGGATATGAATGGACATCCATTATAGGTATAGCATACCTAGACATAATAAAAAGAATATCACACAAATACATATATATACAACTTATAATTTTCTATATGTGTATACCATACTTAACCAGTAAAAATACACTTAAGGGTAAGTACATTTAAGACTAAAAATAAAACATGGCTGTACATATACTCCATACACATGCACAGCACTTTGTATATTACCTATATGCTTTATATGATCTGGTCTCCAGCATTTCTCTGACCATGCTCCCTATAACACATTCTCCCTCCATCTTTACATTCTAAGATATTCCTTGCTGTTCCATAGCGTCTGATACATTGTCACCTCAAGGTCTTTGCAGTGGTTATAACTGGAAAACCCTACCCCACACCTATCACCTATTCTCTCACTTTCTATGTCTTCGTTCAAACATCAGCTTCTCAATGAAATCTACATAGCACTCTATTATCCTGTTTAAAATTGCAAGCCACCCACTCTAGCCTCATTCTGATCTCAGTCTATTGTAGCACTTACCTTCTAAGATATCATTTAATTTATTTATTATGTTTACTCTTTAATATTGTCCCCCCCTAGCCTGGAATGTAATTTCTAGACGGGGCAAGGATATTTGTCTTGTGTGTTCACAGATATATTCTAAGCCTCTAGAATAGAGCCTGACTCTAGGATACATTTGGTATATTTATTGAATGAATGAATGAATGTATAAATTCATATATGAATATGTATGTAAATATTCATAAATCAACATATATATATGTGCTTGTTGAACCATATCCATCTATAAAGAGTGACAACATCCATCCCTATGGAAATATGCATTGTGGTGTAATCTGAATACAGGTGTGTGTGTGTGTGTGTGTGTGTGTGTGTGTGTAAATGTGTTTGTGTATATACACAAAGAAACACAGACATTGGTTGTGGGTGTGTGTATGCATGTGCACTGAAAGTATTTGTTCCTGTTAAGTGTGCTCAGCAAAATTCATACTAGGCTGTGGAAAGAGCTGGATCTCAGTCACTCTCTGAGACTCCAGCTACAGGAACCTATCATTACAGCCCACAGAAAGAAAAGTTCAGGGTGATCAGAACTGTTGGAAAAGAAACTCATTGCACAGTGGAACACAGATTTTGGACTCCAAGAACTATGTTAGTTCATAGAGCGTAAAGGTTATGCATTGACTCTGTCTTCTGTTAAGCTTGATAACTAACACAGAATTTCAACTTTGAAAACTTTGCCATAAGAAGAGCTAGAGGGACAAGGCAGAATAGCTTTTACTGCTTTAGATCTGGGCTCAAACATGTCTCTCTCTTTTAAGACTTCCATCAGTTTCAACCTGGGGAATATGAATGAGATGGGAAGTTTGAAGTCGGAAGCCTTGAGTTTTGGAGATTTGAGAAAATAGAAAAAGTCACATACTTCTCTGCTTCCATCTTCACTGTGTATGTGTGTGCGTGCGTGCGTGTGTGTGCATGTGTGTAATGGGGCAGGGAAATGATAGGAGATATTTTGATTTTTCCATTAATGTAACAGGCCACTTCCTGATATGAGCCTCCCCTAAGCAGTTAGATAGGAGCAGCCCATTGGAGACAGAGGACACCCCCTGAGGCTCCTTGAGAATCTTCTAGAACTACCAGAATGTGAATTATCCTTATCTGGCTTTCTGACTGCCTTGCGGTTCCTCTAGAGACATGGCAACTTTCCAAGACCTAATCTCTCTCACCCTTTGCTCTTTGACCTAAAAATATCTATGACACGTTGTGAGACACAGCTGTGGTGACCATATGACATGGGCCAAACTGAGACCCTTTGAGGGTGTGTGCATGCTCAGTTGCTCTGTTGTGTCCAGTTCTCTTGTGACCCCATGGACTCAGGTCCTCAAGGCTCCTCTGTCCATGGGATTCTCCAGGCAAGAGTACTGGAGTGGGCTGCCATTTCCTCCTTCAGGGGATCTTCCTGATCCAGGGATTGAACCTTTGTCTCCTGCACTGGTAGGCAGATTCCTTACCACTGAGCCACCTGGGAAACCCTGGTAAAGGGGATTATATTGCTAATTTTGTCTCTTCTATCTGTTCTTCTTCCCTTTTATCCTATTTTCCTTCCTTATTTATTCACATGATTGGTTTTTTAAAGTTAAATATATTTTGTGTTTTATTCTGCATCAAATATAAATATGTCATACCAAACCCTAGAGTAGATGGAAAATATTAGAAATCTGTGATTCTCAGAGAAAGATAAGCAATTGGAAAAAGTTTCTCTTCTTTCCTTATTTTTCTTGTCCTGGACTTTTGTTTTTTGGAAGTTTTGATTTTTTATTTATTTTTAAATAAACTTTTTATTTTATATTGGCGTAGAGTCGATTAAAGATGTGATAATTTCAGGTGGACAGCAAACAGACTCAGCCATACACAAACAAGTTCCATTTTCCCCCAAACTCCCCTTCCATATAGGCTGCCACATAACATTAAGCAGAGTTCCCTATGCTATACAGTTAAGACTTTGTTGGTTATCCACTTTAAATATAGCAGTGTGTACATGGCAGTCTCAAACTCCCTAAATATCCTTTCCCTCCACCCTTCCCCTTTTTCATGTGATTATTGAGTACGTTTTTTTGCACCAGCTACTGTGCAGGTCGTCCTTAGGCATACTGTGATCTGAAAAAATAATGGTCTATGTCCTCACGGAGCTTTTGAGTTTAGAAAGAGAGATGCTGACTTCTTCTACCAACAAATAGTTCTTGGGTACCTACTATGAATTTGGTGCTATTTTAGATACTGTGACATAGAAGTGATCAAAATAAATAAAGTCCTTATCCTGCCCTTAGGAAACTTAGAAACAGACATAAGTGAATGTGTCATAAATCATCATTCCTTCTCTGTAGGAAAGAGGTGCCACGCTAGGAAAGTCGAATAACACCCAATTCTAGTCTGGGGTCAGGAATGACTCCTCTGAGGAAATGAGGTTTGGGTGCAGATGAGTGAGGGGGTTGAGAGAGAACCTTTGGAGCAGAGGAAAGAGCATGTGCCAGGGTCTTGAGACAAGAAGAATCATGATGTCTTCAAGGAACAAGGAGACCGGAGTACAGATACATGGTGGAGGTGGGTGGTAGGTGATATGAAGTGAGTCTGGAGGAAGCAGGAACAGACCTCATGGGAAATTTTAGGCTGAGGTGAGACTGTGCTTCCTACCTGGTTGCTGAGGGAGGTGTTATGTCCTGAGACAGTTCCTGGGGTGTTTCAGCAGCTTAGCAAGATCCTGAGTTTAGCCCCGCAGACAGTCTACTGCTCTGATAAGACCCAGAGAACAGTCAGACGCCTTCCTGTGTGGTCACACACAGGACAGGAAGTGACAGTGAGAACCGGTGGGACAGAGGAAGCCTGTGGTCATGATAAAAAGAGGCAGTCTCAGATGAACTGGGTGAGACTATGCCTGGGGTGGGGGCTACTGTTTATATTCATGCATTTATTTAGTCCTGTTTATTGAGCCCCTATAATGAGCCAAAAACTTTGTTAGGCAGTGATACCATGATAGATGTCATTTCCATCCCCAAAGGAGTTACATTCTACTTGATAGAATAGGTCTAAGCACCATATTTTAAGATGGGCAGTGAAAGCTAGAGTCTGGGCCTGATAAAAATGATAAAGGATCTAGACAGCAGAGCCCATGAAGAGCGCTGAAGATTAAAGGTCAACATGGTGATTGCCTTTCTAATCTCCATAGGAGAGGGCGCAGGGGTATTCTGTTTTATTTTGGGAGGTGAGAATTGAGCAGGGGTTAAGAGTTCTGAAAAGGTCTGATCTGGTTAAAAAAAAAAGAAGAAAGAAGTCTGTTTTCATGGTTAGAAAGGTTTGAGGATATAGTAAATTTCCCTTTTACAGGAAAGGCGTTGATCTGGTGACCATCCGATACAGATACTGTAGCAAGAATTGCTCCTAGGGACCAAAGGTGAGCTGAGATTTTGCAGTCTCCTAAGGGACGCAGACATACACATATAATATAAAGAAGTAGACCCAAGAGTGGGGCGGTGAACTGAGGTGGTGAAGAGGAATGGCTAGTTGTGCAACACAGAAGGCTCAGGCTTCCTGGTTGTATCACTGGTGGTAGGTATTCATTATTAACATGCCATCTCAGGGACTTCCGTGGTGGACCAGTGGTTAAACTGCCTTCCAATGCAGGGGGTGAGGGTTCGATCCCTGGTCAGGGAACTGAGATCCCACATGTCTCATGGCTAAAAAATAAAAAGATAAAATAGAAGCAATATTGTAACTGATTCAACATGCCATCTCAGAACTCTGGCAGATAAAAGGGTGTCCTCTAGGTTTGGGAACAGAAAGTCTGGTGGAGCACTGTGCTGCTCTATCAGCTCGTAGCCCAGTGATCAATAGGATGCAAATCTCTTGGATCTGGAATCTTTCAACTATCAGATTTTTTGGTTTTAAGCCTTAGATTCTATTAGGCAGTGTTTAAGCAATAGATTCTGATCCTTAATGAAAGCCTGGTGATAAAGTTCATTGAAGGCTTTTATTATCCTTGAGACGGCTCTTCATAATCCAAAGCCAAACTTTGAAAGAAATATATTCTGAAGTCAGTTTGAGAATGGAAATTCCTCTATCCTTATAATGGATAATCTGACAGGGATGATACTTGCCAGTGTTAAAAGGATTTACAGTTTACATGCTAATTTTAGATCCTTGGAAGAGTTGATAAGAGTAGCTATTATTATAGTTATCTCCATTTTGGAGATGAGAAACCTGATGCTCAAAGAAGCAAAACTTTTGTTCAGTGGTCTACAGGAAGACTTGCATCAGTCTGCATAGACTGGATTACATGGCAGTAAGAGACAACCCCCAAATCCATGAGACATCAAGTAATAAAAGTTTAATCCTCTCTCAAGCGAAGTGTGGAGTTGAGGGTCCATCAGGAATCCTTCTATAAATCATCATGGTCCTCACTCTGGATTGCATACTGACAGGGCAGCTATAATTGGTGCATTGGCCATCACCATGGTGATGAGAAAAGAGAATCCATCAACTCTTAAATCTGCCATTCAGAAGTGATTCACCTGACTGTGCTCATGTTTCATTGACCAGACTTAGACCACAGCTAACTTTAAGTGGGTGGAAAATTCAATCCTATCATGTGCCCAGGAGAGAGAACTGGACTATTTGTAAACAAGCTAGTGACTGCCAAAATGCTAGGGGGTGGGATTCCAATTCATTTCCTCCATCCCAGCAAATCCATTTCCTTTCCTCTGAGCTCATTGTCTCTTCATGCTAAGTGTGGAATCAAGATTGAGGTTGACATAAACAATCCAACTGGCTAGAAAAGTCCATTACTTCCTTGCTTCTCAGTTTTGTCTCTTGGTTTCTTTTTTTTCTTTCCTTAGACCACAGCCTTTTGGATATTAATGTAGGTCAGTTTCCTCCTTGCATGTGACAGTGTAGTCTGCCTGGGAGATGTGGAATTTTCCTCTGAGAAAATTTAACTATTATAAAGCTTGCTATGTTTTCTTTAGTGAATTGTTCAAAGATTTACCTGGAAAACAAGTCCAAAGAAATAATAGCTGTTCTCTCCATAGAGGAAATACATTTTATCTCTCAATAAAACATGCTATCAATCCCACATCCAGCCTTCTCAACAACAGTTCAGTTGCTCAGTCATGTCCTGTACTTCATGACCCCCATGGACTGCAGCACACATAAGCATACTTTAACATACACCCATCAGATGCATAAATACATAACATTATGGGAGGTAGAATGTGGAGGAAGTAATTTCAGAAACACTGTCACCTATTGTTTCCAAATGCCATCTTTGATCCTGTAGACATTTTGTCTTCAAGAATCTCTAGCCTGGGCTGCTATATATTGAGTTTTTTGCAAATAACTAGAACTATTGTAGACAAGAGAATCCTAGAGTCCCTCACTTCTCCAATAAATCAATCCCAACATTCATAGCAACATCAGCAGTGAGAGAAACAATATCAGCTAAAAGAGAAATGAGATATTTGTGGAGAATTCACACAACAAAAAATACTAAACAATCAGGTAAGCAGTAGTAAGAAGAAATCCAGCAAAACCAAAAAATGTAAGTGGCACTGATTTTGGCTGAAGTTTTCTTCTCTGAACGCAGGGTATGTAACTTGAGGGTTTCTGACTAATACCCATTTTATTCTTTTGAGCCCTGGATGTTATAGATGCCTAGATGAAACGGACACTTAGAACGACTGAGTCAGTAGACAGTGTGTGTCCTTGGTACACCTTGATTTATGATCGCTTGTGCCACAGAGGCTGATAGCTTGATGGGAAGAAGGAGAAAACATAAACTGATCAGGATCAGTGCTTGGTGGTCTACATAACTTAACTTATTTACTACTATGCCGTCCCTGTAAGTTAAGTGTTAATATCCGATGAAGAAGGGGAACGAGGGTCAAAGAGATCTAAGAGGTTTCTTAGGACTACACAATTGACAGAGCAAAAATTCAAATCCAAATCTGGCTGATTCGCAAATGCAAGTTTTTTTTCTTTTATTTTATTTTTTAACATGCATATCACCTCTTGCTGCCCATAGGGCAGATACCTGAGAGGACTAGCTATTAGCTAATGATCTAACCAAAATGTAATTCCCTAGAGAAATGCCAGCATAGGCTAAAACTGGGCAAGCCCACCATGCAAGGTGACCCAGTCCATTGACTGTGGTTGGAGCACATGGTAGCATTTGGGATTCAGCTGATCATTTGCCATGGAGGAGAGACTGGAACGTATTTCTATTGTGAATATACGTAGCACACAACTTGCCTATCTGTATGTGACAGTGTTTCCTGGACAAATGGCTTAGAAATGTGGGTAGCACTTAGCTTTCCATAGATGTGTGTAGATAAGAGTTAGCATGAAATCTAGTGCCCAGCCAGGCCTGTCAGGCTGAGAGCTAGACTCCTCTAACAACAAATAGCAAAGTGCTAATTAGGAAAGAGAGTTAAAATATCTTTATGCATATTAAGTAAACACATGTACTGTAAGGACCCAACATTTTAAAGTCGATCCATCATTGCTAAAGACAGGCAAAACATTTAATCACTCAGGACTGCAAGTCTGTAGATGGGACAGTGGCCAAAATAAATGACCTGCTAAGCTTCTTGGATTTGGTGACGTCTGAGCTTAGTCTTGAAGGACATATGTGAGTTAGCTGAGAAAGGTCAGGAAGGACACTTCAGTAAAAGTGAGCTGTATGTGCAAAAGCATATAAACAAAAAGAAGGCACTCCACATTCCAAGAATATGTATTTCTGTGTGATTAAGAGAAGTAGCACTGAGATATGACACTGGAAAAGGAGAGAGGAACCAGATCACAAAGGACCTTTTATGCTAAGCTAAAGAATTCCAACCTTATCCAATGGCAAGAAGAAGTCCAGGAAATGTTTTATGTAGAGGAATCTCATATGCAGATCTGTAATTTAGGGAGACTCCCTGGACATTGAAAACAGATAGTTGCAAGTGGGGAAGGGGACAGAGATTGAGACATAAACATCAGTTAGGAAACTTGCAGAAATCCAGCCCCCAAATGGAGTAAGGCAGGACTAAATTTGCATCAGCCACTGATTTTGGAAAAATATTGTTATTCTTTTTATCTACCAAAGAAACAGATTAAGAACCAGAACCCTCTCCCTATCCTTATACACACATCTGTGTTGTAGGGGATATGGCTTCAGAAGACATCCTCTTGTTGGGCAAAGTGTCAACCTTCCAGAGTTTTGGTTTCTTTGTCTTTAGAGGGAGAGCATTATCTTTACCATACGAGATTGTTTTAAGAGATAGAAATTCAACACGGTACCTGGCACCTAGGCATTTCACAGGTGATAGCTCTGCTAAATGTTCATGTTGAGATTAATTGCTCCCAGTAAAGTAAAAATCTCATCCTTTATAATGGAGTGATGGAATTTATTATCACTCTTCACAGAGCAACCTGACATAATGTGATTTCTGAAGGAATATGGAATACTTAGCATCATCATTGACGTACTTTTGCAAAAAAAAAACAAAAACTGTTTATAACTTGAACTTAAGTGTCTAGCCTTAGTTCTGGGGCAGAGGGAACACAGATAGTTGAGGAAGCTGTTAAACGACACCATGAAGAAACCATGAGACAGCTTCAGAATGTGGATATTTTGATGACAACTGACATGGTATCTCCAAGAAGTGTGTCATGAAAGAAAGTTTCTGTGTGGACTTTTGTAGAGGAAAAGAAATAAAAGTGACCTAACAATCAAATGTAGAAGCCCTCATGGATCCTAGTTTGAAAAAAGAAAAAAAAAAATCCATGTAGTATGATTTAGGATCAGTTTGGAAAATTTTGAATATAGACTAGTCATTAGATAATGATTATTAATTTTCTGGATGAAATAATGGTATTAGGGTAAAGTTGACTAATGCTTTTAATTTTAGGGGATGCAGAGTGAAATATTTAGGGGTAAAGAGCCATAATGTCTACAAATTACTTTTAGCAAAAAATAAATACCTATATGTATGTAGATAGAGATATAAAATAAATACAGCAAGATGTTAATAATTATTGAGTCTACATGGTGTGTATAATAGTGCTCATACAATTCTTCAACTTTTCTGTATGCTTGAAAATTTGACAATAAATGTTTGGAATAAAAGTGGAAAAGAAATTACTTAGTAAGATGATGACAGCCAAACTGACTTAATCAAAAGTAGCAAATTTAGCAACAGAAGTTTAGTACATTGTCCGTATCATGAAATAAAAATTTTGTATATTTTTATATGAATATGGAATGCTAAAAATGAAATATATATAAAACAGAAAGCTTATTTTATGAGTAATTTCATAAATTATTTAGATAAAAATATATTCAGCAAGCTAAGGATTTATCTGGCACTAACTTGAATTTCCTGTTTGCTAATACTGAGAGCTATCCAGGTGATATTAACTATTGCTCCCTCCTTTGGAGAGGAATATAAATCTGTCTCCTTTTATTTTTTACTCTTTTTGGTTCTGACCATTGTGGCAAGAGTGGCAGAAAAATTTTCATCCACCCTTCCATCCATCTATCCATCATTCATTTGTTCTAGCCACTGACCTCTGGGGAAGCAGAGATGGAGGAGCCCACAGCATAGTGTGAAAAATAAGCATTTGCGTGAATAACCACATGCAATGCACAGTGCAGCATTATAGAGGGATTAGGAAAGATTATAAAATGTGCTTTAGGACATTAAAGACGGGACTATCTGACTCTGGCAAGGAAAGTTTGAGAGAGTTGAATCTGAAAGTTAGCTAAAGGATAAAGCAAGGGACAAATCGAATGCACTTTTTTTTTTTTAGAACTCCATTTGAATTTATCTGCAGACTTAATTTACACTTCTAAAATTTTTTGTTATTGTTCTTATACCATTTCACAGACAACGTAGGACTTTGTGAAATTTTCTAGGGGTCCTTGTCTGTATAGTTTTCTTCCTCTAGTACCTTGCCTTGCAAACTTAACTACCATGCTGCTGCTGCTGCTGCCAAGTCGCTTCAGTCGTGTCCGACTCTGTGCGACCCTATAGACGGCAGCCCACCAGGCTCCCCCATCCCTGGGATTCTCCAGGCAAGAACACTGGAGTGGCCATAGCAGCCCTAAATTCTGATCTATGTTACCCATTGCCTAGGGAGACTGAAGCTTTCTGTTTGGCTCCACTATTGTGGGCAGAAGTTTAAAAAAAACTCCCATGCAGAAACCTAGGATGAATGTGGAGTGCACCTTACCTGTGTCCCTCCTCTTAAAATTAGAGTTCAGAACTCTTTGCGGTGCAATGTCTATATGTTCAATTTTAGAGTTGTTTACAGTGGGAAAGTAAACACAATACCCATTAATTCATCATGGTTGAACTCCATGACTATTTAAAAGGTCACAGGAGAGTACTGTCAAGCCCATGTTATAAGGCACATGTATAAATCTAAAATACATACACAAATTGGTATAGTTGATCTTATTTACAAAGCAGAAATAGAGACCCAGAAGTGGAAAATGAATGTGTGTATACCAAGGTGGAAAGAGGGGGTGGGATAAATTGCGAGATTGAGATTGACATGTATAAACTAGTAATACAATGTGTGAAGCAGATAACTAATGAGAATGTATTGTCTAGCACATGTGCTCCGTGGTGATCTAAATGGAAAGGAAATCCACAAGAGTGGATATATGTATACATACAGCTAATTCGCATTGCCGTATAGTAGAAACTAACACATTATAAAATAACTGTATTCCAATAAAAAGTTAAAGTAATAAAATAAAATACATATACATATCTATTATATGCATATGACTGTATCACATGCATGTATATTGCATAATGTATACAAAAATATGTATCAGCCATGTGTTATTTTACGTTCTCCTCAATGTATTCTGGGACTTCCCAGGGGCTCAGTGGTAAAGGATCTGGTACCAGTGAAAGGAGACACAGGAGACATGGGTTTGATCCCTTGTCGGGAAGATCCCTGGAGAAGAATATGGCAACTCACTCCAGTATTCTCGCCTGGAGAAGCCCATGGACAGAGGAGCCTGGTGGGCTACAGTCCATGAGGTCGAAAAGAGTCGGACACGACTGAGTGGCTGAGCACACATGCAATGTATTCTTCCAGAAAAATGTTTGAAAAGGGCCCTATTTATTTTTCACTCAATTTAAACCAGTTTTTTTTTTTAATTTTTATTTTAACTTTAGTTTACTTTACATTACTGTATTGGTTTTGCCAAACATTGACATGAATTCACCACAAGTGTACATGCATTCCCAAACATGAATCCCCNATCGGTTCCAGTTCCATCCGTCTCCTTAGAACTGACTCAAATGTATTCTTTTTAATGGCTGAGTAATACTCCACTGTGTATATGTACCACAGCTTTCTTATCCATTCATCTGCTGATGGACATCTAGGTTGTTTCCATGTTCTGGCTATTATAAACAGTGCTGCGATGAACATTGGGGTACATGTGTCTCTTTCTATTCTGGTTTCCTCGGTGTGTATGCCCAGCAGTGGGATTGCTGGGTCATAAGAGACCAACTTTAATTTGGGAGAATTTGTCAATGATGCCTCCAGGACTATATTCAGTTCAGTTCAGTTACTCAGTCGTGTCTGACTCTCTGCGACCCCATGAATCACAGCACGCCAGGCCTCCCTGTCCATCATCAACGCCTGGAGTTCACTCAAACTCATGTCCATCAAATCGGTGATGCCATCCAGCCATCTGTCATCCCCTTCTCCTCCTGCCCCCAACCCCTCCCAGCGTCAGAGTCTTTTCCAATGAGTCAACTCTTCCCATGAGGTGGCGGCCAAAGTACTGGAGTTTCAGCTTTAGTATCATTCCTTCCAAAGAACACCCAGGACTGATCTTTAGAATGGACTAGTTGGATCTCCTTGTAGTCCAAGGGACTCTCAAGAGTCTTCTCCAACACCACACTTCAAAAGCATCAATTCTTTGGTACTTAGCTTTCTTCACAGTCCAACTCTCACATCCATACATGACCACTGGAAAAACCATAACCTTGACTAGATGGACCTTTGTTGGCAAAGTAATGTCTCTGCTTTTGAATATGCTGTCTAGGTTGGTCATAACTTTCCTTCCAAGGAGCAAGCGTCTTTTAATTTCATGGCTGCAGTCACCATCTGCAGTGATTTTGGAGCCCCCCAAATTAAAGTCTGACACTGTTTCCACTGTTTCCCCATTGATTTCCCATGAAGTGATGGGACCAGATGCCATGATCTTTGTTTTCTGAATGTTGAGCTTTAAGCCAACTTTTTCGCTCTCCACTTTCTCTTTCATCAAGAGGCTTTTTAGTTCCTCTTCACTAATATCTAAACCTTCAGTGTCATTGAAGTTAAGCCTTCCTTACCCTATGGCTTCATTTCCTGTTATTTTAATTTTATATTCCATCCCAGCCCTTGTACCATTTAAGGCCCCTTGAAATCTACTTGTGATCTCCCAAATATACCATCCTCTTTCACATCTTCATGCCTTGCATATGCTGTTCTCTCTGCTCAGTATGTCCTTCATTTCTCCGTTTCCATTTTTTAAATAAAATGATTTCACCTTTTCTGCCAAGGCTATTTATTCTCCGCCAGAAAAAACTAATTATCCTTCCTTATTGCTGCCATAGCATTGCATTCTTTCCTCTAATATGTCATTTATCTCACTGTCTTGAGGTTGTATCTTTATGTATCAATCTCCCTACATCCCATCCCTGTTAGACCATAAAATTAGAATAGGGTCATGCCTTATTAATTGGTGTACATTCCCATCACATTCACAGTATCTGGAACATAGTAGATTCCCCATGAATGTTTGCTAATTAGATGAATTAATAAATATACATATGATGAAATGAAAATAGATGTTGCTACTTTCTAATGATAATATTCCAACCCCTGGACAGTAGAATCTAAAGACGAAGTCATATGCTTTCTAGGCTGTCTAACGTTCATTATTTTGTCTCTGGGTTGCAGATCTGAATTGTACAATTTCTCAAAGGCCATTAAGAAGCCTTCAGAGAAAGCACGAGAAATTACCTCCAGTGCTGGTTTCACTAATGTCCTTTTGTTCTCAGATAGTCTCCAGTTGACAGCTATCAAGGTTGTTCTAATTTGTGTCAAACGGGCCATCTACAGGGAACATTTTGGAATAGGGAAGGTTCAAGAGACAGAAAAAAAAAGTAATGAATATAAAGTGTAAATGCCATAGTAAAGTAATAGAGACATATAATAACGGCAAGGGAAATTTGACCTTCTGGCCAGAAACTCGTTCGTGAACCAATTGGAGAACTTTAGAAAATTGGATCAGCCTCAGTAGTCACAGAGTAAACATGGGAAGTGCAATCCAGTCTTATTAAACATAATGCACACTTAATGCATAATTTTATTGCAACCAATTTCATGCTACTGCTTTAAGTGAAGCTGGGTTTACTTCCATTGCACCAGTCCACTACCATTAGTGCCTCTTAAGAGAACAGCAAGGCCAGTAAACTGTTACTGAGCTGATCTCTTCCTCAGCCCATACTTTCTGCTCCATAAATTCACCCTGCTCCCACAGCTTGTACTGAGATCTTGTCTCTGTTCGGAACATGGCTTTTGAAACACAACACTGTTTTGGCAAGTTGTTTGCATATGGGAATGTTAGAGCATTTCCATTTTATGCCAGCATGGAAAGCAGTGAACCTTTGTTATGGTAGAATGTTTGTTGAATCCTAGACCCAAAACCTGGGGTTCCCATTATCTGTACATTCAGTCTGAAGCAGAAGAAACCTCTGCTCTGTGATCAGAAGGGAAATGTGATTATGAACCAAATAGAGAGAGACTGAAACCCACCATATGCCTCCTCTTCCCATTTTGAGGCTAATTTTTTCCCTATCAATATTAATTTTGGAAAATATGTCCTCAAATTTTTATGCTTTTCTCCCCCAGGGATCTGGCCTTCAAACACCTAAGTATAATGGGATAATGTGGGAGGTTAAATAGATATCATACAGTCCAAAGCCTGGTTACTGATTTTGGTGTCCTGGTCTGTTGCCACCTGTGTGTGGTATCAGGAGGTCACACCACCATTTTCAACCTCTTTCTTCATCCCTGAAATGAGGTTCATAGTCATCTGGTGAGCAGTAATTGAGGGCAGCCTGAAAAAGCACTTTGTGATCCTACAAGTGGTTGGCACGTATTATTGGAATGAAAGAAAAAAATATCCAACGTGATAAGTTGTGAACAAACGAAATCTTGAAGTCACAATTCTTCCTGTAACCTAACAGACATTATATTTCTAAAGATGTCTTGAAGTGCATTGCATGCCTTTTAATTCTTCCACAGAATTCTGAATTCCCCTCTCCAAAAGTAAAATCTAAATACCATTTTTGTGTGGAAACAAAAAATTTCTGAAAATATTTTCTGCCTGCTATGGGATGAGACAGCAGATAGTACCAAAGTCTATGAACATAGGCAACAGCTGCAGAAGAGCTTCACAGATTTCCAGGGCTCTTTACATCCTATACAAAGCTTAGCTTTCCCCTTGAACAACTCACACCCCACAGGACTCCCTTGAACGGGCCTCTCTGTGGGAGGAAGCCATGGAGAGCTCTGACACTGGGGTTTGTAGTGGCCTCGTAAGAAGTACTCTCGAGGAGGTCATGGGAGATCCAGAAAGAAAATGACTCATCTACATCCTGAATTCTGGATTCATCCGTGTTTCAAAGAACATCTATAGAGGAAGTCAACTGCTTCCGGATGGTTAAACATTAAGACCAGTCAGAGTTTTCAACAATTTCCAAAATCTACCTAGTGTTGTAAAGGGAACAGGGTTCACTTGTGCACCGTGCCACAGCTGTTCAAAAACAGTAACAGAAGCTGCCCCAGCATAGGACAGGACTGTGACTCTGTCTCTGGGAAACAGGCTGGGGGAACAGGAAGGGCAGAAGCTACAAATTCCCTTCGCTTCTGAGATCAGTAACATGCTTATGTATATATGTACATTTCTTTCAGTTCTTTATATGTGTCCTCTGTCCAATTCCAAGCGGAATTGGAGGTTCATTGATTTGTCCATCCATAAACAGAGCTCAAGATATTGTTGGCAGGCCCTGAGCTAGGCCCCCCAGCATACACTGATGATTCTTCACTGAAGAACTTCTAATCTATCAGTGGAACAATCCAGACCTTAAAGTAGCATAATAGAAGAGAGGGTGCAGTTAAGACCACAGAGAGAGTTGAAATTCAAGCTTAGGGAAGTTCAGAAGAGCAATAGGTCATCCTAGCTGAATATTTATTTTATACCATGTCAAAATTAGTTATTACTCCATGATTATTATTATTATTGTGTGAGTGCATGCTCTAATTGTTGAAAATTCTTTCCAGATTTAAACCATAATTTTATACAAAGTCTGGGGACCACACACCACCTGGTCTAGTGCACATCAAATTATCTATTCAGACCTATGGCCCCCACAGCATGGTGTGCAAAAGCTCAGTGTTATGTTACAAATGAACTGGTAGTTGGTGAGTACAGTTTAAGACAATCCCTGTCATCAGGGTGATGAGTTGAAAGGACCACATGAATCTGGAGTTTCAATGAATCCAATCTTTATTGAAGAGATGGCCAGCTTAACTTCCAGCCATTTTCCTGAATTCTTGGAACTCATGGTCCTTCTTTACTACTTTCTGGTAATTCTACATTTAACATTTGCTGCTTTCCTTCTCTCTCTCCTTCTCTGTCCCTTCCTCTTTATTCTCTTTATTCTTCTTCTCTTCTTCCTTTTTCTCCTCCTCTTTTACACTTTTTAACTGAGATATAAATAAAATATCATCATTTGCCACTTAAAGTGTATGAATCAGTGGTTTTTAGTATATTCTTAAAGTTGTACAACCATCATCACTATCTAAAGCCTTCAACCCCGCCAAACCCCCATAACTCTCAGCCATAACTTCCCTGCCTCCCGCAAACTCCTCACTGTGTTCCTCCTTCCATGCCCTCCATTCCTGCTGCCGCTGCTGCTGCTAAGTCGCTTCAGTCGTGTCCGACTCTGTGCGACCCCACAGATGGCAGCCCATCAGGCTGCCCCGTCCCTGGGATTCTCCAGGCAAGAACACTGGAGTGGGTTGCCATTTCCTTCTCCAGCCCCCCATTCCTAGGCAGCCACTTAGTTGCTTGGTCTCTGTGGGTTTGCCTATTCCAGATATTTCATGTAAATAGAATCACACAATATGTGATCTTTTGTGCTGCCCTCATTTCATTTAGCATAATGTTTCCATTTATGGAAAAATCTGAATGGACTTTTGGCCAACTTAATATATAGGTTTTGCTGTAGACATACATTTTTATTTCTTTTTGTTATATACATAGGAGTGGAATTATTAGGTCATATAGTAACTCTGTTTAACATTTTGAGGAGAACTATCAGATTGCATTCCAAACAGCTTTACCATTTTCCATTCCCACCAGTGTTACATGTAAGATATGATTTCTCCTCATCTTGGTCAACCCTTATTCTTCTCTGTTATTTAGATTATAGCCACCCTAGTGGGTATGAAGTGGTCTCTCATTGTGGGTTTTATTTTCATTTCCCTAATGGCTAGTAATATTGATAATCTGTCATGAACTTATTGGCCTTTGTATATCTTATTTCTTATCTGGAGAAAAGTCCTTTGCCTCTTTTTAGATTGGGCAATTTGTCTTTTCATTATTGAATAGTGAGGATTCTCTATGTACTCGAGATAAATGTTTCTTATCAAATATATAATTTCTAAATATTTTATCCCATTCTTTGTGTTTTTTTTTTTCACTTTCTTGATGTCCTTTGAAGCACAAATAGTTTTACTTTCAATGAAGTCCAATGTTTTAATCTTTGTTTTAGTCACTGAGCTTTTGATGACTTAGCGAAAGGTCACTGAAGTTTATTTCCATGTTCTCTCTTACTGATTTTATAGTTTCAGCTTCTTCATTTAGGTCTTTGATCCATATGGATAATTTTTAAAACTATTGTTTTATCTTATCATTATTACTATTTATGTATTTATTTTTGGATCTGGTCCCATCACTTCATGGCAGATAGATGGAGAAAAAGTGGAAACAATGACAGACTTTATTTTTGGGGGCTCCAAAATCACTGCAGATGGTGACTGCAGCCATGAAATTAAAAGACACTTGCTCCTTGGAGGAAAAGTTATGACCAACCTAGATAGTGTATTAAAAAGCAGAGACAACTTTGCCAACAAAGGTCCATCTAGTCAAAGCTATGGTTTTTGCAGTAGTCATGTACGGATGTGAGAGTTGGACTATAAAGAAAGCTGAGTGCCAAAGAGTTGATGCTTTTGAACTATGGTGCTGGAGAAGACTCTTGAGAGTCCCCTGGACTGCAAGGAGATCCAACCAGTCCATCCTGAAGGAAATCAGTCCTGAATATTCATTGGAAGGACTGATGCTGAAACTCCAATACTTTGGCCACCTGATGCAAAGAACTGACACATTGGAAAAGACCCTGATGCTGGGAAAGATTGAAGATAGGAGGAGAAGGGGACGACAGAGGATGAGATGGTTGGATGATATCACCGACTTGATGGACATGAATTTGAGTAAGCTTCAAGAGTTGGTGTTGGACAGGGAATCCTAGCATGCTACAGTCCATGGGGTCACAAATAGTTTGACATGACTGAGTGACTGAATTGAACTGAACTGATGCCCCATGGTATGTGGGATCTTAGTTCCACAGTTCAGTTCACTTCAGTTCAGTTGCTCAGTCATGTCCAACTCTTTGCGACCCCATGAATCACAGCACACCAGGCCTCCCTGTCCATCACCAAGTTCACTCAGACTCACATCCATCAAGTCAGTGATGCCATCCAGCCATCTCATCCTCTGTCGTCCCCTTCTCCTCCTGCCCCCAATCCCTCCCATCATCAGAGTCTTTTCCAATGAGTCAACTCTTCCCATGAGGTAGCCAAAGTACTGGAGTTTCAGCTTCAGCATCATTCCCTCCAAAGAAATCCCAGGGCTGATCTCCTTCAGAATGGACTGGTTGGATCTCCTTGCAGTCCAAGGGACTCTCAAGAGTCTTCTCCAAAACCATAGTTCAAAAGCATCAATTCTTTAGCGCTCAGCCTTCTTCACAGTCCAACTCTCACATCCATACATGACCACAGGAAAAACCATAGCCTTGACTAGACGGACCTTTGTTAGCAAAGTAATGTCTCTGCTTTTCAATATACTATCTAGGTTGGTCATAACTTTCCTTCCAAGGAGTAAGCATCTTTTAATTTCATGGCTGTAGTCACCATCTGCAGTGATTTTGGAGCCTCCAGAAATAAAGTCTGACACTGTTTCCACTGTTTCCCCATCTATTTCCCATGAAGTGATGGGACCAGATGCCATGATCTTCGTTTTCTGAATGTTGAGCTTTAAGCCAACTTTTTCACTCTCCACTTTCACTTTCATCAAGAGGCTTTTAAGTTCCTCTTCACTTTCTGCCATAAAGGTGGTATCATCTGCGTATCTGAGGTTATTGATATTTCTCCCAGCAGTCTTGATTCCAGCTTGTGCTTCCTCCAGCCCAGCGTTTCTCATGATGTACTCTGCAGCCTTGACGTACCCCTTTTCCTATTTGGAACCAGTCTGTTTTCCATGTCCAGTTCTAACTGTTGAACCAAGGGTTAAACCTGCACCGCCTGCACTGGAAGCACAGAGTGGTTACACTGGGCTGCCAGGCAAGTTCCTGAGTTAATTTTTGCGTATGGACTGAGGTAGAGGCCTGACTTTAGTATTTTTCTGCCTGTGGATATCCAGTTGTCCCTACATCATTGTTGAAAAGACTACTCTCTCCTTGTTGAATGGTCTTTGCACCTTCATCAAAAATTTGTTTTACTTCCTGATTAATACAAGACAGCCACAGTGGAGACTTGAGAGAAAGTTACCACATTATTGTAGATGAGGGAGTAAAAGGTGGCAAGAGAAAGTGGGATGACTCTTAGGCAGTTTTGACTGTAAGTCTATAGAGCAGCTCAAGGGGGAGAGAATGTAGGAGCAAAGAGGGCGACAAGAAAGGAAGAAAGAAAGAAAGAGGGAGGGAGGAGAGTATGTAACAAAAGACAATAGGAGAAAGCTTGTTAGAGAAAAGTCAGGCTGTATCAAAACTCTTGGCAAGTAGGAGGGGACTAGAAAAGTGAAAGAAACAGGGTCAGAGGGAATTGAAGCTCCAGCCATGGTTTCCATCATGTTCCATATCATGTACCTGCTTCTACACCTCTACCTCCCACTTATCCATCCACAATATGGTTCTGGTCCTTCTACCTCCTCTAAAATTGCTCTATGCAAGATCTCCAGGGACCACTTATTTCCTAAATCTTATAGGCATCTTTTAGTGTGCAGCTTCTTCTGCTCATCTTCCATAGTAGACTGAAGAGCTCACTCAATTCTTCCTTTTCGGTACCGTTTCCTCTCTGGGCCCTTTGCTTACCTCTTCCATTCCTGATCTCTCCTTTATTTCAATCTTTTGAATTCAGGATTTCAGCATGCCCTGCAGTTCACTCACAATCTTAAGAGTTTTGTACAATTTGTCTAATGAGGAACTAACTTTTATCCAAAATTATCATCATCCACCAGCGTAGACTGCTGCTATAAACGCCTAGTTAGTCTCTTACACTCAGCTTCTCCCTTCCACATTCACTAGGTACATTTTTAGTGACACCTTTTTCCATCACAGATATGACTATCACTCTCTAATACCTTCAATGACTCCCCATCATTCAGAAGTTCAAGCCAGACTAACGCTTCGTTTCTGTTTTTGAGTCTTTAGACCAAGTTTCTTGGTTCCCAGGGCTCTGGGCTTCATTGTAGATGATAGTTTTGGGATTTTTTAAAATGATCTTCCTACTCTAGTCCTGGTTTCCTGACCCTACTTCTATTGACCCTTCCCTCCATCTTTGCATATGAAGTATTCTCCAATGTTCTCAAATCACAGTGCTGTCATTTGACACATGTGACAGTCAATATCATATTTATCTTTACATGCACACAGTACAGCCTTCAGTTGACCTGAACACTTATTTACCGAACTACATGCCTTTATTCATGTTAAACATGTCCACAAGTGCTAAAATTCAGGTGTGTATACAGCTTAGTATGACTACTGTTTACATAACTACTCTAAGAGCTCACAGCTCATAACCTGAAGAGCCAGAATTTATATTCATGCTGTCTGACATAGAATTAAAGTTTATAACCCTGAGTTCTCCTTGGACAATCCGCTTCATGGCAGTTACAGATGAACTTGAAAGAGAGATGATGAAGACCTTGTAAGGTATTTGCATTATGTGTGTGGGTTATTCTTGATTTCTTTCCCCTTTCTCTTCCATACTTTGCTTCCTTGACAATGGCCTTCCTTCCTTTCCTAGATCTCTCTGGGTCCTTTACCTTCAGGGCCTTCATAAGAAAGAGCTAGTTCCTTGGCCTGGGACCCTCTTCCTCACATTCATCTAATTTCCTTCGTCCAAAGTGTACTCATCCTCTAAGTCTTACACCATTACCATGGCCTTGGGGAAATCTTTCCTGGCCAGCAGGCTGTGTTCAGTTCCCTGTTATACTCATTCATGTTGGTTTCTTCTAGATCTCTTGTTACAACTTTAATGACGTAACTAAGTGATGACTTTGTTGGATGGCCGTGAATACATTGACCAGAAGTGGCCCTACCCTGGTAGACTATGTCTTAGCCACAAGGAAGAGAGAGTGGAGAGAGGCTTAGAGTAGATACAAACCCTACTCAGGAAAAGAATATATGTTTGAAAAGTAGGTCAAGATGGCATAGATGGGCATTGGGTATACCATCAGAGCTACGTGGAGAGGATAGTTGATACCTGGTGCAAACTTGGGAGAGGAGAATCTACATAGCAGATCTGATTACAGAGCCTTTGTAAATCTGCCCCGGGTGTCCTCAAGTGACGTGTCTAATGCTCTATGAACACAGGTGACTTTCTGTCACCCAGAGGATAGGTATTTGGTCCTCATAAATAAGGCAGTACAGAGGGTGAAACATCTAGAGACAGAACATTGAGCATTTTCTCTGGACTGGCTTTGGTCTTTTCTCTGGCCCTGCTGAAATCCAGGGCTTTCTTTCCCATGCCTCCCGCCCTTTTTCTTACCTGACAAATGAGGAGAAACACTAGTTAATCCTCAAGGTTCTTTAATTCTGAGGATTCTAGGCTATTTCTCAGTATGATCATTCCTTCCTTCAGAGTCCAACCCTCTTTAATGTCATAGGTCCTTTCCCTGCCCTATCAGTGATCAACGCAAGGGAAAAATTGACCCTTGCCTAATATAGCATTATAAAAAAATTATAATGAAAAATATTTTCTATTAGACTTCAAATTTCCTAAATCTCTTACATACAAATTGTTTGTCTAATACCTCTCAAGAAATGATGTGACACGGATGATATTATTTCCACTTTACAAATGATGAAACTAAGGTTCAAGAAGGACTATAGTATGTCCGTGGTCATGGTGAAAGCATTTCTGAGGCTTGAACCATCTCTGAAGCTCAACAACGTTGTCATTATTGCATGTCATCAAGTAGGGTCAAGGAACAAAATTTAAGTAGTGTTGGTACACAGTGAATGTGCATGCAAACGCGGTCACTGACTTTGCATATGTAATCATAACAGAGAACTGAAAACAGAGTATTTCATTCAGTGAATTATTTCACTGAAAATCAATTCATTAAAGAAATATTTGTGGAAGTATTTAGCTAGTGAAAAATCCATATATTCTTGCTATGAGTGTAGTTAATAAAGGAAAAAACCCAAGGACACCTTTTTTTAGTCATTTTTGTTTCTTAGGCTAAGCATTCCAAGTATTTCAGATTTTCCAAGTAGTAACCAAATATACCTAAATAATGAGGCAGGAAAAGAAATTTTCAGGAAAAGTTATTTTGATATAAGTCTTTCAAAGAGCTATTTTTTGAAGAGAGATTTCTTTAAAAATCTGAAAAAATTACCTTTGTTTTTAATCTCTCTTGTTGACTGAATGGGCTTTGTGTTGTTGTGAGTTGGGTAGGGAATGTTTTCTCCAGAAAGACAACATGATGGAGGGATACAGGCTGGGTGGGAGTGGACTGGGCTGTCATCCCACATCACGGATGTCCAGATCTTGGATGGACCAGTGTTCCTAGTCTGAGCCTTGCATTCTCTAACTGGGAGGAACTTATCAAATGTTTAGACATAATGGCCAACACAGACATATTAATAATTACGTTAATCCTTGTGTGTCAGACTTTAGATACCTCAGGTGCTTCCTTATTCATTATTTTATTTATTTTCTCCCCCGTTCCTATAAGTAGGTAAAAAAGAGAAGTGTATGTCTCTTTGGCAGACAAGGAAACTATTGCCCAAGGGAGGGAATGGGACTTGTGCAAAGTTGCAGTGCCAGGATGGTGGGGAGCCTGGACTTGCCCTTAGGTCTGACAGCTCTAAACCAGGATGGTTTCCATTCTGCTGTGAGGTGCTCACTTGCACAGGCGAGCTAGCCAAATGAAAGTTCCATGTTTCCTTTCTAACACAGCTCTGGAGAAGGATGTGTAAGGTGACTGAGGCTGGTGAGAAAGGCATTTATGTGGAAGAGGCGTCTGTGCATTAATGCAGTGAGTGAGAAGTCAAACTAACATCTAATTTTAGTATGCAGCTAGTGCCGTGTGCCTGCTAATCGTATTCAGTCAGGCTGACTGAGGAGGAGAAAGGAATAAAATAAACATTTCACTTAACCTTTACAATTTGTGTATTTTGATGGTCCCACCAGCTTTACAATACCATTCCCCTGTAATTGCCAGCCATTTTCTATGCTCTCCACATACTCAACTGCTTCTTTGCCCTCAGTTCTTTCTATTTCCTCCTATTTTATCCTCAAGACGTTTTCTTCCCCTGCTTCCTACCTCCTCGCACTCCCCAAGCTCACCACATTCAATCCTAGGCCCCTGTCTGTCCTCTCTTCTCCTCCTCTACTTGTAGACGTGAAGTTGGCTTAAGTGGAGTTGGAATGGGGGTCACTCAGAGGTGCCCTATTCGATGGTCATCGCACGAGCATCTCTGGGAATAGGAGGAGGCATGAAACCCCATAAACCACAGAAGCAGGAATTCGACATCCTCTCCAATGCACAGGAAACAAAGGAGGAGAGAAAGAAAATGAGCAAGTGAAAGACTAAAGTAAAACAATCTTTTTCTCTTGACATTCTCATCCTACCTAGGAAACCACCACCCTCCCCCCAACCAAGAAGAAAACATTATGACATGAAGGCTATGGAATGGAAATGCTTTTTGTGTTATTTTGTCCAATGTGGTAACCACAAATGCAAGGATTCAACAATAATAATACCAGAGGTTGGAGTGGATGAGGCCATGGAGTTTAATACACAGGGACTATCATGGTATAACTCCTTAGTGGGGGTGTAGGAAGTTATTTTCAGGTTGATCTATATCTCACCAAAATGTGAGCAGGATGCAACTCTCTGTTACCATACTCAGTCAGACAGAGCTCAAAGCCCCTAAATTACACTTGGCTGTGCCATCCAATATGGTAGCCACTAGCCACTAGCATGTGCCCTTTGAACACATGCAATTTGATGAATCCAGATCCAGATGTTCTGTAAGGCTGAAACACACACTAGATTTTGAAAACATAGTGTAACAGAAAAAAGTAACTCATTAATGATCTTTGAAACTTAATCATAGGCTGGAATAATGTTTTTGATTTTTATGTGTATTTAATCTTTTTACTCTTTTTAATGTGGCTACTAAAATTTGAGAATACAAACATACATGGTTCATATTTGTAGGTCTCATTCTATTTCTATAAGACAGCACTGGCTTAGAGTTCCAAAGATGCAATTAGGAGCAAACAGAAAGAGAAATTCTTTCCAGGATAATCAATCAATATTCCCAGTCTGCACCATAAAGAAGGCTAAGCATCAAAGAATCAATGCTTTCAAATTGTGGTGCTGGAGAAGACTCTTGAGAGTCCCTCTGACTGCAAGGAGATCAAACCAATCAATTCTAAAGGAAATCAACCCTGAATATTCATTGGGAGGACTGATGCTAAAGCTGTAGCTCCAATACTTTGGCCACCTGATGCAAAGAGCTGATTCATTGGAAAGGACCCTGATGCTGGGAAAGATTAAAGGCACTGGGAGAGGGGGTGGCAGAGGATGAGATGGTTAAGTAGAATCACCAACTCAATGGACATGAGTTTGAGCAAACTCTGGGAGAGTGACAGACAGGGATGCCTGGAGTGCTGCAGTGGGGCCGCAAAGAGCTGAACACAATTTAGTGGCTGAACACAACAACAACAACAAATGTCTAGGCCAGGCAACACTAGAGAACATTTGAGGCAGAAAATTGTCTTAAGATTGTCATTGATAAAATCCAGCTTGTCTAAAACATTATTTGAAAAGATCTATGCATCCTAGAATTCATTGCAGCACTGTTTACAATAGCTAAGACATGGAAGCAACCTAAATGTCCCTCAAAAGAGAAATGGATATAGAAGATGTGGTACATATATACAATGAAATATTACTCAGACATTAAAAAGAATGAAATAATGTCATTTGCACCAGCAACAGGGACCTAGAGTGTGTCATACTTAGTGAAGTAAGTCAGACAGAGAAATATCATATGACATCCCTTTTATTGGAATCTAAAAGGAAGTAATACAAATGAGCTTACTTACAAAACAGAAGGAGACTCAAAGAAAATGAACTTATGGTTGCCAGCGGGGAAGGACAGATAGGGAGTTTGGGATGCTCATGTATACACTTCTATATTTAAAATGGATAACCAACAAGGACCAAAATCACTGCAGATGGTGATTGCAGCCATGAAATTAAAAGACGCTTACTCCTTGGAAGGAAAGTTATGACCAACCTAGATAGCATATTCAAAAGCAGAGACATTACTTTGCCAACAAAGGTCCGTCTAGTCAAGGCTATGGTTTTTCCTGTGGTCATGTATGGATGTGAGAGTTGGACTGTGAAGAAAGCTGATTGCCAAAGAATTGATGCTTCTGAACTGTGGTGTTGGAGAAGACTCTTGAGAGTCCCTGCAAGGAGATCCAACCAGTCCATTCTAATGGAAATCAGTCCTGGGTGTTCTTTGGAAGGAGTGATGCTAAAGCTGAGACTCCAGTACTTTGGCCACTTCATGCGAAGAGTTGACTCATTGGAAAAGATCCTGATGCTGGGAGGGATTGGGGGCAGGAGGAAAAGGGGACAACAGAGGATGAGATGGCTGGATGGCATCACCAATTCACTGGATGTGAGTTTGAGTGAACTCCGGGAGTTGGAGATGGACAGGGAGGCCTGGCGTGCTGCAATTCATGAGGTCGCAAAGAGTTAGACACGACTGAGTGACTGAACTGAACTGAACTGAACAAGAACCTATTAAATAGCTTATGGAACTCCACTCAGTGTAATGTGGCAGGCTGGATGGGAGCGGGGTTTGGGAGAGAAGGGATACATGTATGTATACAGCTTAGTTTTTTGCTGTTCACCTGAAACTATCACAACATTGTTAATTGGCTATACTCTGATATAAAATAAAAAGTTCAAAAAAAAAGTCTAGGTTCTCCAAGTGAACTGTGAACACATGTGGATGGAACTAGAGAAAACAGGCCAATGTCAGCAGTGTGTGGTAACAGAAACACCTTCTGGGAGAAGGCAGTGCATGGAGCCCAGTGGAGTTAGGATCCCCGAAGGAGGGCAAGCCAGGCCAGACCAGACAGAGACTTCATTTTCACCATATTTCTCCAAAGTTGCTTTTGGTTTTAGTGGGGAAGAACTGAAAGTTCTTAGGAGGAACATATTGTTACCTACATACTACTATGTAAGACACTGCATATATTTGATACAACTGGTGACAAATTGCAGTTAGCTCAGCACAGAACGTGTGTTTTATAAAGCCCAATGAATCCTTTTGCAGACTTTGTTAAGGTCCATTTTGGGAACAGCTTTAGATAGTCTCGTGGCTCTCCATCTCAATTTGGAACTACCTCAGACAAAATTCCAGAGCCCAGTGTCAAAAAAAGCAAGCCGCCCTTCTTATGGAGTGTGACTTCAACCAGGCCCATCTTAGCAGGAGATGCTTCAGGTCCTTTTCTTAACAGTCCTGTTCACTGAAATCCGTTTTTCAAAACCCAGTGTAAAAAAGAATCCTAACTTAAGATCTTTGTAAACCCAGCTTTCCAAAGGGAAAGGCACCCATCAAACCATCAGTATAACTGTGCCCATGTGGGTCACTTCCACAGGAGAACTTTAATGAAGATTTCAACTGTTCCTTCTGTGTCCTAGGGCCACTCTTTCCAGTGACATGGCTGTGGACCAAGCTGCGTCCCTCTGGGTTTCCTGTTAAAAATATGGTATTTTTTTTAAGCCAATCAAGAAATCTAATACCAGAAACAATTTTTTCCCCTTTGTCTTTAGTCTTCTTTAGCTCTAAATTGCAATGTAAGACTAGAAGAGGTGGCTATTTTTAAACCTGAAAGATAATAGATGATTGAGAATCTTTGCTTGTCTAACATAAACAAATGGAAAGGAAGCCAATTTTGAAACCCAAAAGCCAGATTTTAACCCTCAAGTAGGAGATACAACACAAAAGACTCAAGTTTTTTGGATTCTCTTTACAGACAGCCCCATCAAGAGGTCTTCTCTATTCCTTCTAGGTTTAAAAATACTCAAGGGAGAGGCTAGAGCTCATCTTTAAACACTTGCTGTAAGTACGTGTATTCAATATTAAGCCTGCTTATCATCAGCCTTGCCTTCTGGGTTGACCATTGAGGACATCTGCAACTTACTGTTTTTGTTCTATTTTTCAACAGTACAGGCACCAATATATAGTTTCTTAGTTACTCTCATCAACATAGGTTGCCAAGCTTTATAAACTTCTCCATTTGGTACTTTTTCACAAAATCAATATCATGTTCTGACCTTAGCATTCACGCTTCTCATTGTATCATAGACAATCAAGCTCTGTCTTGTTCCTAAAAAGTTGTAAGATCTTAGGTGGGTTATATAATCAGTCTGAGACTTAGTTTTCCTCATCTGTAAAATGGGAATTATGGTACTGTCCTCGTCTGGAGATTGAGTGAGACTTGTCTTACAACAGCCATGCTCACACACAGCATAATTTTCTGTGTCTATAAGCGCCCAGCACGTAGTAGGGATGCAAATCATGGTTGCTGAATAGCTGCTTCTTACACTTGGTTCTAAAAGACTATTTTAAGAGACAGCTGCAAGCAACCTCAATTTTCTCCCACAGTTATGTGAGGTAATCAACAGTACAATTCTGTTACTGCCAATCATTCCAGCAGGAAGAGATGGAAACACTTGGGGCACAGAAAACAATGCTGAAGGCTCTGAGATCTTCCATCTAAGTTAATAATCAAAGAATAACTGTTGAAAATTTCCCAGTTCTCAGTGGGCGTGCCCTTACCCCAGAGCCTCATTTTGCAAAATGTTGGCTGCCATCAGGACCTGGGTTAAATGCAGATCATGTTACCATGTCTTGGTATTGCTTAATTCATTCCTCATCCACTCATAAGAAAATGTACTGGGCTCCTAATGAGTGATAAATACTGTTCTAGTTATTAGAAATATACGTGTGAGCAAGGTAGGTAGCATCCTGGCCCTCAGGGAGCATTCTCTCTAGAAGGATTCTGGCATTAAAAAAAAAAAATCACCGAAAATAAATTCACAGACAGAATCTGTGTTAAGAACAACACAAACAAAGTGTGTTGCCTTTGGAACCTCATAACAGTAACGCATCATGGTAAGTGGAAATGAGCCTGTGAGGTCCTAGGGAGCCAGGAGCAGAGGCGAGGCCAGGCTTTTCCAGCTTCACCACCACTTCACCACCCAGGGAATGTGCTAAGGCCAAGGATGCAAAATAAATAAATCTTCAGTTTCCTCCTTATAAAAAGGGGAGGATTCCTCCCTCTTAGGCCAAGGGGTGGGGGTGGGTGAGGATTAACCAGTTGCAGAAGAAAAGTGCTTAGAACAATACCTGAAACTCAGGGTTCATTAAAAACACATGGTAGCGGCTGCCGAAAAGTGTAACCACGCAGCGGTGGGCTAAGATTCCTAGGAAAGGGTGCTAGAGGCTTCCAGAAAAGAGTCTGTAGCGGAGTGAGAAGGAACCTAGATGGGTTTTGAACGTGACCTACGAGTGTGAGATGGGGCCAGGGTGTGATGGCACAAGGAAATAACACACACCACGCGTGAAAGAGCATGGCTCATGGCGGGGCGTGGACTGTAATTGCCTCTTACGTCGGAATATGAGCGCCCTGGGGGAGGGGCAAGGGAGGGGCTGGCTGAGCCCCGGTAATCCCCTTTTCCATGGCTGTCAGGAGCTCCGGGAGGTGATGAGAGGACAGAGGAGCCGGAGAAAACCTCCGAGGCCCAGGCCCAGACCCAGTGGGCCTTTTGGACCTCCATCGTTCGAGAGGTGAAACCCTGATCGTGTGCCAAATTGCCCCTTCAGTCTCCGGCCTCTCCCCACTGTGGACTGTTTGCCTGTCTGGAATGAGATAATTTGTCAGACACCAGCTGCTGATCATTGTCTCCTCGTGGGCACATTTATTATGATGTTACAATGCGCATGAAGAATCTTTACCATCACTCGAGTGAAAATGATTAAAATGTTTTTTTTTTTCTTTTTTTTTTCCAGAAATTCTCAAACCATCCCTCTGACAGAGGCGGCATTGGTCATAGACTGTGCCGGAGGAGCAGATTGAGGAGGAGGCATGGGATCCTTGTAATTAACAAAACAGCAAGCAGAGAACCCCAGGGTGTGGGCTCGGGATGGAGGACCCTTCAGAGCTTTGTGAAGAGCCTGGGAGTTTGGGAGGCAGGGAGTTTGGGCTGTGAGGCTCTCTCAGAGAGTGCGGAGGATGGGCTGGCTGGCTGACTGGCTTCTAGAGCCGCACCATGTCTAATTATGTACCAGGAGGCAAGAAAAGGTGTAGGTCTGTCTTTCCAGTTCAGAGGGAGAGAGAGAGGGAAAAAAAGATGTGGTGTCTCGCGTCTAAGAAACGAACAGGCTGACCTTTTCAGAGCGTCTGAAAGGAAAAACCAGATGTATTCCTCAAGAGTCACTGTGACTGAAGGCTCGCATTGTGCACTCACATAAAGGGACAGCTAACCAGAAAACAGCAGCTGATGATCTGAAGCCAGGCTGCGCTATTGTCCGGCGCACAAATGTTCTACAAGGACCCAGACCACCATGCGGTTCTCTGTCCACAGACTATGGAGGTTGGAGGGGGGGCTGGGCGGTGAGCGCTTTTTTCCCTCCTTTTCTTTCTTCCCCTCCTGAAACCTTTTCCTTCCAATCTCTCTCCAGCCGCTCACATTCAACTGCTAGCAATTATTCCTGTTGACCCTCCTCGCTCTCCAAATGGGGTGTGGATCTCTGAAGGTTTTTCTCTTTGTACCTGACAAGCCCATGTTGCCAGCAGGCTCCAAGGGAGGAGGTGAGGTCTCAGCTCCCTGGGGACAGCGACTCGGAATGGAGTGGCTGTGATTTATTTTCCATCGAGCAAAGTCAAAGCCAGGCAAATGTGGGCTGGGAGGCAGACAGGAGAATCCCCCCAGCCTCATCGAGGGCTACTTCTCTATTGTCCTGGGGGAGGCTCGGGTGAATGCGGGTGGTGGTGGTGAGGCGGGGGAGGCAGGGAGGAGGAGCCAGAGGATGACAAAGAGGAGGCAGCCAGGGAGGTGATGTGAGCGCCCGTCTCAATTCCAGCTCAGTTCATTTAGGTTTGCTCCAACAGCCTTCCCCATCCTCAGCTTGAGTGGAAACATGGCAGCTGCCCTACAAACTGTAAAGTCCTTGAAGGCAGACAACTTGCCCTGCCTTCACTGTTATATCGGTTCCCAGCAGGTTCTCAGTGAATGTCTACTAACTGGAATCAACTCTGCCCCTAGATCTTTGGATCACATTCATCCTTGTCATTCACAGAATATCACCTTCCAGCAGCAGCTTCATTGACTGACCAATGTGAAGAAGCCCCTGACCTAGAAATTCTTTATCATGGCTGTAGACGTTTACTAAACATTTATTGGCCAGCAGGCAAAAAGAAGTTCCTCTAATAAGCTGAAATCATAGCTGTCTGTCCTTTTAAGTGGTCTGACCACATTTTTCATAACCCACTTGAGGCAGACTCAACAATATTCCAGAAACGAGGTTTTATTACCTTATTGAGATCAGAAAAGCTACTACCTAATGACTGGACACTAGACCACTATGGGGTGGAGCCTCAGTTGAGGTCCCTAACGATATAAGGCTATACCCTGTTTTATAGTTGCCATTGCACTGAAAATAATCCCGAGCAAACATATGTTTAATGGTTTCTTGTCTCTTTCTCCCACTGGACTCTAAGTTCCAATATAAAAACAGCAACAACAACTAGTATTAATGGTGTGTTTAGCATATCAAGTAGTACCTTAAAAGCTTCCCATGTACTATCTTATTCAGCTTTTCATTTTGTGAAACTGTATTCCCAGTGTCAAGAAGAGTGGTCAGCACATCTGGGATTTAATAAGAACTTCTTGAACCAATAGAAGGAATGAATGCTAGACCTTCCTGAGACTGCAACAATTAAAACAAAGTCCTAGAAAAAAGAACATGTTTTGAGGACATGGCCAGGTCAAAGGAATCCCCTAATGCATCCTTGAAAATGCAAGTAAACCTTGCTTTGTGTAATAAATTGCACGGCCCCTGGATTTGTCAGGATATAATCTCATTTAAAAAGCATTAAGGAGTTAGTTGTTTTAAGAGAATTCTGTTGTGGATTCTTTTGTTAAGCAGACTTATTTTGTAATGAAAATAAATCATCCCCCTCCCCGATAGTAATCATTGGTAAGAAAATCACAAAGTAGCATCGTTCAAAGTGCTTTGCTCCATATACATACACCAGCTTTTAACATCACCAGAGAACTCAGATTGTATTGGGTACCTATTTGAGGGACCATTTATTTAAATACTAAGAAGCAAATACTCTACTCTACTCAACAGATAAGGAAGCTGAGGTTCAGTGAGGTGACATAATTAGATCAGAGAAAGTCCTTTTGACAACTTCTGTATCTAAACAGTCTTCACAGTCATGTTGCCACTTTGAATCTTGGCCTGGGATAGTTCAAATTTAGAATTGGCCTCACATGTTAGGTTGTTCCTGATCAGAAAATCTGGCCTGTTCCATACCCAGATTTATTAATTTATTTAAAAAGTACTTATGAAAGGCCTTTTATGTGACTGGCATTGCTCTGGGAACCGGGAAACCTGAAAGGAAACAAAATAGAAAAAAAGAAATCCCTGCTCTCAAAGACTTTTCTGGAACCTCACTGTCCAAAATGGTAGCCACTAGCTACATGTGGCTATTTGAATTAAATTAATACATTAAAAAATTAAAAATTCAGTTCATCATTTTCACTGGCAAATTTCATGTACTTAAATAATTGAGGTTCACATCCTTTAGTTGCTATAGACGACTAGTGGCTCACGTCTGGGAGGGCGCAGATATAGAATGCTGCAGAAAGTTCTATTAGATCGTATCACTAGCTGCTGGATAATAGACAGTAAACAGATAACACAGCATGTCTGGTGGTGGTGAGGGTTGTGGAGACGATTAAAGTAGGATCAAAGGATGAACAGGGAAGTGCTCATTTGTACTGGGTGAGGAGGGAAGAGCTCTGAACAAGCACCTGGATGGAGATGAAGCAGGCCCCATGGGCAGCTGGAGGTCGAACATTCCAGGCAGAGGGGAGCCCAGGAGTGTTTAGTATTGGCTCATGTGTTTGAGGAATAGTGGGGAGGCTTCTCTGGCTAGACTAGGTGCATGAGGAGTGACTGGAGATGAAATTAGAAAGGAAAGCTAAACCAGATCACGCAAGGCCGTGCAGGCCATGATAGACTGTGGCTCCCCGTAAGGTTCGAGTACTCGCTGTCTGGAGATTTGTCTTTACCTCTCCTTCCTCTTCTCCTCTCAAACTATCTCTCATTCATTCTCTCAGCCTCTCCATCTCTCCTTCCTCCCTCCCTCCTTCTTTCTCTCCCTCCCTCTGGCCACGCACCTCTACCTTATAACAACTGGTACCTTTGTAAGAATGACAAGTTGGGAGAGTCAGACTTACTGGACATTTTCAGCTTCTCAGAGAGACAGTGGACACTAATTGCCAAGGTAATCCACATGAATCCTAGAGTACTATTCACCAAGGTGCATCTGACCCCTTTATTGAGCACATACTGTGTACCCAGTGATTCGCCCAGAAATGTAGGTATTCGCAGGACACCAACTTTTCATGCTAAAGCCAGCAAAGTCCCAGGCCAATTGCTACGAACCTGCTTGTGGAGGATATTGTGATGACAGAGATGGTGCCTGCCTTTGAGATGTCACAGCCTGGGAGAGAAAACCTGAAATACAGATCTCTGAGGGATTTGGTCAGGAGAACACAGGTGCTCTGGCAGGTGGCACACTTGCAAGGCCTCACTGCAGTGAGGGCAATAAGGGAGGGCTTCCTGGCAGAGGAGGGCATTAGCTTTAATTCTTTTCTCTCTCTTTTAAATTGAAATATAGTTGATTTACAATGTTGTGTTAATTTCTGCTGTACAGCAAGCAAAGTGATTCAGTTAAATATATATACATACATATGTATGTATATATATGTGTGTGTGTGTGTATACATTCTTTTCTTTCCTTCTTTCCCATTATGGTTTATCACAGGATATTGAATATAGTTCTCTGTGCTTTACATTGGGGTCTTGTTGTTCATCCATTCTATATATAAAAGCTTACATCTGCTAACCCCAGCTTCCCATTCCATGCCTCCCCAACCCCCTCCCCTTGGCAATCACTGGTCTATTCTCTATGTTTGTGATTCTGTCTCATAGATTCATTGTGTCATATCTTAGATTACACATACAAATGATACCATACAATATTTGTCTGTTTCTGACTTATTGCACTTAGTATGATAATTGCTAGTTGCATGCATGTTGCTGCAGATGGCATTGGCTCATTCTTTTTTACGGCTGAGTAGTATTCCATTGCATACGTGGACCACATCTTTATCCATTTATCTGCTGATGGACATTTAGGTTGTTTCCATGTCCTGGCTATTGTGAATAGTGTTGCTATGACCATAGGGGCACACATATCTGTTTGAATTATAGTTTTGTCTGTATATATTTCGCTTTACTTCTCAAAGTTGACTAAAGATGCCTACCTTGCTGCCTTGACTCCAGTGCCTTCTCTGGGCTTTCTGTGGAGACTTCATTGATAGACAGACTGATGTTCACCCATGTGGCTGATTCCTTTCCACTGTGCCTTCCCCATCAGGGGACCAGATTACCACCTGATCTGAGATGCCACTGGGTCCCAGATGTCCCATGCTGATTGCTTTGTTTGATTAGGAAGTCCTAGAAGGGGAGGGAGTGACTACATATTTGCCCATGGGGTATCAATATTTGGGCAAAAAAGGCTGTTGATCACACTTGTCATTCTTTCCTGGCATCAAGAGAACTCGAGGGCATCTGAAAGAATGTATATTCGTCTAAATTCATGGGACAGAGGGGTCAGGCAGAAAGGATTTTCTGACGCATTGCTGCATCTTGCTCAGTGAGTGCGTATTTCTCAGTTCTTTCTCCGAAGCAGACATTAAAACCTGCAGCACAGTCATTTAGAATTTCAAAGGTTTCTTCTTCAGGGGGTGGGCCATAAAAGACACCACCGTTATTCACAGAATACTGGGATGGTGGGGAATAGCTGCACACCATCAACAAAGTCTGTGCAGCAAACCTTAATGGAGAAAGGCAACAGCTATTTTGCCAGGATAAAGAAGATGCCTCATTACAGTTGCTTTAAGAAAGATTATTATCATTTATTGCTTTTTAAAATGCACTCTTGCATCCTAGCTAGGTTGGGAGAGCTTAAGAGGAGAAAGTCAATTTTTAGAAGTAGTTCATAGATCACCAAAGAATCACAAAACACTCCACATTCAGTACACATTTCCCTCTGTCTGTCTCATTCTCTCTCTTGGAGTTGAGGGTGTCAATCTGCTTTTAGAAAAAAAAAACCCAATCCAACGCCCCCATCAAGGCACCCTTCCTTTTTCTTCAGACAGACATCTCAGCAGTGCTCTGCCTCCGGTTTTAAAGGATGCCAGAATCCTAGCCAGTGGTTCAAAGGACCAAATTAGATGGAGCTTCTCACACATAAAGCTGCTGGTCCTTCAACATCATCTTGCATGGCTTCGCCTGTCTTCTCACATTCCTTTGTTTTGGAATCACAGGAAGCGAACAAACGCCACAAATCTGAGTTGGAAAACCAGAAGCCCAGGCTGCAGAACAGCCAGCAGACAACATTGTCTCTGAACTGCTATTGTTTCTATTTTAGGAGCACATTGAGTGATTAGCTTGGGTAACAGTAACTTGCATTACCTTGCACAGGCTGGAAATGTCTTTCAATAAGGAGGCAACACGGAGGCCATGTGATACAATCCCGTAGACAGAGCCAAGTGGAATACATCAAAGAGAGCCTTGATGCAGATGTTTCATGCAGAAGAAAATTAGGTCAGAGACCACTTCAATTTCAGCTTCTGCCAGCCTTGTTTGAGAGCTTCCAGTGAATTCGTAATGAATAGCTTCTAGGGCACTTTTCTCTCATTCAGTCACAGGCTGCCTCAGCCAGATGAGCGTTCCATGTGGAATCTTCTCTCATTATTTAAAACTGCTACTTTGTGTTCTGAAATTCCAGAACCCTTCCAATGCACCACCACTCTGGCCTGAAACAAAAAGACTCGGAAAAGACAGCGAGACATTAATCTGTATCATATTCTCTCTCTCCCTCTTTCTCCTATCCATCATCTACATACATGTTTTTTAATATATCCCAAGCTTCCTTTTCATCTGTCTGTGCAGGTACATAAACTAGTTGCTGAGGGATATTGGAGATGTCAGGCTTTTTTAATCTTACTCAACTTTGAAGAAGCTGAGTGGCCTGTGGATGACCAAAATGCTTTGTTGGCTTCTTGCAGGGAGCGTGCATGCGTGAGTGAGTGCGGTGTGCATGTATAAAAAAGAAAAAAAAAAAAGCTTTTCTCTGGAAAGAGCAGAGAAGGGCAGTGTGACCTCCATGAAAGTGAATGATGCATCTTTTCCCTGCCCACCCTCAGCCCCATCGCACATGTTATTTATTATATTGGAGGGTGAGACTCTAGCACACCCTGGGATCTTCCCATTTCAGATTCTTTTTTCTGCCTACTCTTTGCAGTGTTCACACTGACAAATCCTTGCTGATTGGAGTGGGGGGTGGGATGTGAGGAGGGTGGACTTCAGCTTATGGCAGAAGAATCATTTGATTCTAAATGCATTTGGAAGAGAGGGGCAGAGAGTCAGACACGGAGGATCACAGAGGCTCCTGCAAGCTGTTGGTGCTCCCATTTCCCGTGGGAAAGGACAGGAAGTGGCAGCCCCAGCTCCAGCTCTGCAGGACACAAACACTTTGTCTTTGCAACCTCCAAAGCACCAGGGCATTCATTCAGGGTTTTCCCTAATTCTAAGGTTTGCAAAGTGGTGGCAGAAGACCTCGGAAAAGCCCTCACAGGCCAGCTTCTGCTCCAGTCAAGGATGAAAAGTCTCCATTAAGATGGTGCCTCTCTGGTCCATTGAAAATGCTTTCTCTGGCTTAAAAAAGACACTGGTCTTCCTGCCACGCTTCCCCAACTTGGTCTCCTCCCTGCCAGCACTCTCCTGTGATCTCTTTCTTTCTGTATCATACACACACACACACACTCTCTCTCTCTCTCACATGGATACATGCTTACACTCACAATTAAAATTTCTGAGGAGGACAGAAGTGCAGGGAATAAATAGTGACAGGGGAATAAATAGTGACAGCGGAATAAAAAGATGACCTGCTAGAAACAAAAAACTAGTTGTTTCTATGTTTCTATGTTAGTTTTTCTAACCATCTATGACTCCACACCTATGTGAACTTAGACCAGGAGTTCTCTCCTCTGGACTCAGTGTCCATACCTAGAAAACTGTGTGTGCCGGACCCTACATCCCATCATGGCTTTGATGCTAACTCAATAAGTAATCTTTCTCCTGGTTTATAGGCAATAGACATTATCCAGAAATGCCTGGCTGTGGTCATAGCCCCAGATCTACTTACTAAGATGGTAACCAAGACCTATGATGCTCATAGACTAGCATGAAGGCGTAGGGACTTGGTCATGCAGCAGTGAGACAGCGTGATTCCTTCCAGGCACACTGCAATGGAGCCACTTAACACAGCAGAAATAACATTGGCTTTGGAGTCCACTAGACTTGAGTTGGCATTTCAGCTTTGTCACTTCCAGGCTGTGTGACTGCAGGTGAGTCACTTAGGTTCTCTGATCCTGAGTTTCTTCCACAGTGACACTGGGATGATACTCACTATAAAAGGTTGTTACATGATTAACTGAAATATATGTTCCTGATATATGGTAGGTACTCAGCAAATATTAGTGTTATTTTTATTATCAATACTAAAATTAGTAATGGAGGCTTGCCTGCATATATGCAGAAATATCTATGACTTAAGGCAGTCAAAAATTAACACCTTATTTGAATTTATTTTTCTCTCTCCATGTGGAGAATCTAGACATATATATACACACACAACACACCATGTGTGCTTGGCATGAATGCCCACACATATGAAATTCAATTTCTAAAGGCAGTAGCAACCAATACTTAGTTCAAATGCCTATTAGAGATTTTGGTACATAAGTGTTCATTCAGTGCTAATTACATATACTTTTATCTACAACAATATCTTTTGGTGTGAGTTCCTGAGTCATGTACTCCGCCCCCATTCTCCTCTCTGAAATGACCTCTGTTTAAGAGGCAACTTTGGGCAGAGAAAATCTGCATAAATAGGAGTCAAAAGCTGTCAATATGACGCCGAGCTCTTGGTCATAAAATCGTAGGGCGTCAGAGCCTGGCAGGGGAGAAACTGAAACACAAAGAGGTTACGTGACTTGACCAAGGTCGCGGAGGGACCCTAGGTCTCATGGAGTTCTCCCCTGTGTCCTTCACCATCCTAAGAGTCAACGGAGGTCCTGAGCATGCAAATGCTTGGCAGAGAACAGGTTCTTTCTACCTCCCATGCCCCCTCCCCCAGCACCTGCCAGCTTTCCTACTGCAGTGCTGGCAGAGGGCCATCATCACTGCAGCGACTGCAGGGCTGCCTGCCACCGAGGGCTCCCCTATCCTACAGAGCATTGCCTGCCCAGAACTGGATTTTGTTCCTGTCGAGTTATGGGGCATGGAAGACAGCACAGCCTTGGGAAGGAGCCCCGTGGCCCAGCACGCTAAGCAGGCTGGGCCAGCACCAAGGCCGAGAGTCAAACATGGGTCTGCCAGGCTCTGGCTCTGTGTGCTGGTATGTGACCATGGGCATTTCCAAAAGCTAGAGAGGCCAAACCAGGGGAAGAGAAACATCCATTTGTTCTGTTCTGCATCTATTCATTTGCTCATTTTCTTATTCATTCACTTAATTATTCTTTATTGAAACAAGGCTTCTACGGTTTCATTATTTAGTAAAAGAGACTGTGTGGATAGAGACAGAAACCAATTACAAAACAATATGGCAAGTGCTATGACAGCAAAATAGGAGAGGAAGGCATTCTGTTTTCCTGCTTTACCAGTACTAGAGGGAGTAGAGATTGTGTAATAATCATGGTAGGACCATAGCAATGAAACAACCAATACTTAAACGCCTATTTACAACATTTGTACAGATACACACACATATGTTATATATGTGCGTATATATTTAGAGAGTTGACCTTACATCATTGTGGGAGTTGATTTAACAGTCTATGCATGGCTATTGTCTTTACCAGGGTTTGAGAAACTTTTTCTTCCAGATAGTAAATATTTCAGCCTTTGCAGGATATTTGGTCTTTGTAGCAACTGCTCAGCTCTGCCAATATTAGCACAGAGGCAGCCTTTAACAATTCATGAACAAATGGGCGTGGCTATGTTCCAATAAAACTTTATATACAAAAACAAGAGAGGGGCTGGATTTGTCCTGCAGGCCATGGTTTGCCCTGGTCTTTGAGATTGGATGTGAAGGCCAGAGTCAATAGGATGGACACTGGTAAAGGAAGATAGATGTGAAGGGGAGGAGAGAAGCAGGGCAGACTGGAACCCACGACCTGAGACGTATATCAGTCTCTCGTTGCCTTCAAGTCATTGGCTTCAGAGATGCATGAATCCTGCAGGAGAAGTGGTGCCCTTTATCCTTGAGCTAAACCTACATGTGACCCAGGAATTGGAAGAACTGATAGAAAATTCTCGGGAACCAGAGTTGCCACTGGTTTGGCTGCTGCCCCATGACCATGAGGCAAGTCAGCCAATAAACTACAACTGTGCCTGGTGCTCTTAAGTTGGTTGACCTTCTGAGTGTAAAAGGCATATGGCTTCTGCTTCTGTTCAGTCATCCAAAACTCATGCAAAATGATTAGGACCTAGTCTCACGTAGAACAACATAGGGAAGGAAGTTCTGACAGATCTTTCTCGTCTGGCTAAGTGATTCAGTCAAGTTCATACAGATGAGAACATTTCAGAAGAGTTAACATTGAAACTGGGCGTTGAGCATGGGTGAGGATTTTCCAATTGGAGTGCATCCACAGAATCCTCAGACAGCATGATTTGTGAGTGATGTTTTCAAGTGACCCAAATACAGAGTTCCAAAGGAAAAAGAAACAACCTGTTCTTCTGTGTGCTAAACATTGGGAAAATTTATTTTCTCCAATTTTTCACTAATTATTTCCATCAGAATCCAGATGTGAGCAGTGAGACTCAACTCACCACCTCCCCCACCCCTTGCAGGATGAGGATCAGCCTTCCTGTCCATCCCTGGCAGGGAAACCCACCCCTTGGACAAGGTGGCTGATCTATCCATGCTGCTCTGGGCATCTAATGAGAATATTCACATTTAGCAATGTTTTAGCAGACAGTTCCCATAAAGCTTTATTTTGAGTCACAGCACTGAATGTTTCCCCCTTTTTTAGTAACTTGTTCTTTCGTCCTGCGTTTTGTCTTCATTAATGCTGTCAGAGTTTACTAGATGTTCTGGAACCAGAAGTTATATTTAATGCCATATTCTTTCCAGTCCCTCCACTGTACTGACATTACCTCCACAGCACTTTTGGCCACCATCCACCCATCCATTCATTCCCTGTGTGTCTATCCTTCCATCCACCTTTGCATTTATTTGTCCATCTATTCATCTCCTTTTCTTCTTTTTTTTTTTGGTTTGGCTGCAACCTCCTTTCCAGTCTTCTGTCATTTTTGCTTACATGGCTGCATGAGCCAGTATATTTATTTTCCTGAAGGGCTGAGCAAATGAGTAAGGATGTAGAGCAACGTAGGATTAGATTTGAATTTGTCTCTGTCCTTTACTAACCTTTAAGCACATGACTGAAATTGTCTCAGCCCATTATGGTTCCTATCTCAGGATTGTTGTGAGCGTTAATTGAGATAAGGTATATACGGTAGGTGACACAACACTTGGCAGATAAAAGGTCCTCAGTAAGTGTTATTTTACCCCTCTTTCCTGTTTCTCCCACTACTTTCTACTTTTTTTCAGTTATCTTTATAAATGCAAGCAATTCTTACCTAACATCCTGGCCTTTCCTGAAGCCATCTTTCTTTCTAAAACTGTATCCCCCTCAATTCCTAACTTACTGTTGAGACTCACCACTATTTGACTCTGGGTCTTTGATTATGGAAACTCTTCTCCCCAAATTATCCATACTCTTTATTTTTTTTCTTTGTGAGAAATTTATTTAATTTCTTAGATCTACCCATTCCCAGGATAAAATCCTACCTCTTTTCATAACCCTTCCAGAATCCCCCAGATTTAAATTTTTTCTTCCCTTGCATTATTGCAAGACTTTATTTGTTGGGAAGGAGAAAGCGAACTGAATTTTTGAGCACTCTCTATTGAGTGATGACCCACATCATATTTTTTCACCATGACCTTATAAAGTAGTTATGATCTTCATTTTTCAGCAGAGCTTTCCCAAGGTCACTCAGCTAGTGCAGCACAGGACATAAATTTGAACTCAGGTCCATCTGATTCCAAATGTCCTTTCCATTTCACTCTCCCTTGCTTTCCATCTTCTCCATGATAATAATGATAATTACATTTTGACATTAGTGAAACATTTTTTTTAAAAAGCCATTATTGATCCCATTAATTAATTATATTAAAGGATAGGGGTAGTATTCTATTTTTTCTTCTATCACCTTAAGTGTTCTGATGTAACAATTTAAACATACCATTAAGGATTTGATAGGTGACTCAGTGGTAAAAAATCCACCTGCAATGCAGGAGATGTGGTTTTGATCCCTGGCTTGGAAAGACTCCCTGGAGGAGGAAATGGCAACCCACTCCAGTATTCTTGCCTCAGAAATCCCATGAACAGAGGAGCCTGGTGGGCTTGCAAACAGTCCATGGGGTTGCAAAGAGTCAGATATGACTTAGCAACTAAACCACCACCAAATGTTCAGTTAAATAACCTTCAGTGCACAAATAGAACTTTCACCGGCATTCTATCCTTGGGAGATCTTTTCCCCAATTTTAAATGTGGTGAATGACCATAAATCTTTCAATCACCATAGTCTCAGTATATAATCAATTTCAGCTTTCTTTATTTTTAGTAAGGAAGTCTAAGACAAAGATGGAATTATTATTGTTTTTTATTTGGTTAAGTTCATATCACAACAAAAGACTCTTCATACATTAAAGAGCCCTGGGCTATTTTCTGAAAATCCTTGGGCCGATCCCTGCAGCCAGCAGGCAGCCAGCCCATGTGTTTATCTCTCCATGGCATTAGTAACCCTGTAAAAGTTAAATTTGTTTTATTTATAGGTTGGAAGAGCCTTCACCCATGAGGAGTACTGAATAAATAGACTTTCACCATCATTCTCTAAAGAGGTTGGGAAGGAACCACTCATGAGGAAAGCCTGGAGGGGACAAATTGTCAGAATGAAGTATGGTCCTTTGTTCAGAATCAGAAGAGTTACCCACTCAAATCATAAAATACCAGATGAAGCTCACTTGACTAAACAGGGATGAGCAAATGGAAAGAAGGAAGACACTGTGACACCGAAAAGGCCCAAGATGTAATCTTTCCAGGTTAAATGGAGGCAAGTTCGTTTGGGATCTCAGAGGTCATACTTTTGCTAAAGCTTGCTTTGTGTTAGCACAGAAAAGAGTTAAAGCCTCTTTCTTTCTTTCTCTCTCTCTCTCTCTCCCCCTCTCCCCCTCCTTTCTTTTTCTCTCTCTCTCTCCTTCCTTCCTTCAATAGAATGAGATTGACTGAGCAATGCAGAATAAACTGCCTGTGTTTATGTCTAGTTATTTAGATTTGAGTGTAAGAAGAGCAAATCAAAGTAATTTAATTAAGGGAGTCCAAAGACCAATCCAATATCATTAGATATATTAGGAATTGCATAAATATGAATTAATAATCATGGTATATCTTAAGTCTGGGAATGAAATAGTTATGATCTTTGATAAGCCCCCAAAGGCTGTGCTGTCATAAAAGGAGCCTGCCGCTGATTCACCATGAGCTTTGAGATCTTTTCCAAGAGAAAGAATGAGTTTTTGTTGCACAGTCCACATGAACTTGCCTGGTGCCCCTGCTGATTAATGGCATTTATCCCCCCAGAGAGCTGCCTGAGGCTGAAAGCAGAGATACGACACTGAGACAGCACTAACCTAACTGGCTCTCGTGGGGATTGATCGCATGCCTGACCTTTCACTACAGTGTTCTAAGCATTTGCGTTAACTGGGTGTGCCTTCCTTGCAAATAAGTCTCAGCCATTCCATAAGGGGGAAGGAAGATGACATTCTCAGATATCAGGTTTCGGGGACTGTACCTTTAAGATGAGTTGAGATTTCCTTTCAAAGCTGGGTGTGAGACCTTCTAAAGAGAAGCCCTGCATGGTCATAAACTATTCATGTAAGTTATCATGTTCCTGGTACTAGCTCCTTTCTAGTTCCCTCCCCTTGTCTCATCACCACCTGTCTCTTCTTGACAACTCTGATCTCAGATCTACGTTCAATTTATTTTTATTACATTCACTGTCTCATCCTGGATATATTGATCTGATACCGGACCTTGATTTATCCTGACTCCACATTCCCTGCTTGTACCAGAGGTGGGTGTTGGCAGCAGATACATTTGTCAGTTATCTCTTCTTGATTCCATCCCTCAACCCATTTTTGGCTTTGCTCTTTCTGTGAAAATATTAGTAACTCCCAGAGGTCTCACTCATAGGTGCAAAGCCAAAGGCAGGACAGGGGACTGAAAAGGCTCCCGCAGGTGAAGTCTGAGGTGTTCTAAGCCTGAGGGAATATATTCCATCATCCTGGGCACCCAAGCCACAGAGGAGTAGTGCAGTCTGCTATGTCCCAGAGAACTCTTAGCTGAAGAGGTAGTTGCACCCATTTCAGACTGTACCTCAACTGTGTCTGTCCCGACAGAAACCAACTGTGTTACCCAATATGATAAAGTATCAAGTGTTTTGGAGTCAGGCAGACTTGGATTTGACTCTTGGTTCTATCCCTTGCTAACCGTGTCCTCTCAATTAAGCATCTTAACTTCTCTAAGCCTTGGTTTTTTCGTCTATAAAATGGGAATACCTACTTCATACTGTCATTGTAAGAAATAAAAGAGGTAATATACATAAAATACAGAACATTGCCTATGGTATTTTAATAAGTAAGGTTTAACATTTCTTACTATTATTATTGCCATGATAAAATCTTAAGGTTTAAATTCTTGCCAAAATGGAGTAACTTTCAAATTTTCAGGCAGCTCATTTCTTGAGAGATGGGCTACAGGTTTCTTCCTGTACTAGGCTGGTCGATCAGTGTTGTAAGTCACCACTTGGCTTCCTGCCTGAACTTTTAATCTTGTCCCCATCTCAGTTTAAAGAGGGCGAGAAAGCAGAGACATCAATCGTTTCCTTGTCAAGGACAACAGCCCCTTCCTTCTTCCTTAGTTCTCTCTTGGGGCCCCATCCTCCCGGTGCCAAGGGAGGGGGCTGAGGCTGAATACAAATCACCACGTGGTGGGGAGGCTTTGTGCTTCCATGGGAGCCTGGAGCAGTTTCGCTGTCTGTGTGTAAAGCTGTGATGAGTCCAGTCCAGTCCTCCCACTACTCCCAGGGTTCAGCCCTCCACCGTGTCCCACAGTCTCCCTGGGTGGTGATGTAACCATGAGCATGGCAGTTACCCAAGGTACTGGGACACAGACTTTATTGATTTGTTCTTCTAATGCATTAGGAGGAAACAGGAAACCTCAGGAAGGTCACAAACGACAATTGTGCATTGACTGGCACAGACATTCACTTCATTCAGGAAAGCACAACTCAAGTGGCCCAGCTATCAGAGAGGAAAGGAGACCATAGACGCACGACGCAGAAATGAAGACGATACGCATGGGCTCGATCCAAAGAGTCAGAAAGCACTGGGCACCGAATACTCAGGCTCAAACTTGAGGGGGAGTCTTTTGTTCAGTTATTGGCAAGGCCGAATGCTCAGTCAGTGTTGCTAAACAATGGGATGAAGAAATAAAACCAGGCAAGAGTGCGCCTCTTAGGTCTGTGCTCTGCTGAGTCTCGAAGCAGCTCTCTAGCAGTCTCCTACTTGATCCTTTGGTTCCACGTCCTTCCATCCTACCTTCATGATCTTTAAAGCTGAGCGCTTCTGACAGCTTCCCATGAACCCTCATTCTTCTCCATAGCTTTATCCCTTTCACAATCTACCTTGGAATTGTTGAACATTACAAACTCACAATGTGTTTGAATTTGCCCTAGGCTTCTCATAACCTCTTTTTTTCCACACCTATGTTCTGAGTGTTTGAGGTCTGCCTTGTCTTCCCTGACAAGAAATGACAGAGGATGTCATTTCAGAAGATGTCATTTCGACAGAGGACGAGATGGTTGGATGGCATCGCCAGCTTGATGGACATGAGTTTGAGTAAGATCCAGGAGTTGGTGATGGACAGGGAAGCCTGGCGTGCTGCAGTCCCTGGGGTCACAAAGAGTTGGACACGACTGAGTGACTGAACTGAACCGAACTGTCTTCCCTGATGGGTTGTTGTTGTTCAGTGGCCAAATTGTGTCTGACTCTTTGCAACTCCATGGACTGAAGTACTCCAGCTTCCCTGCCTTCACTATGTCCCGGAGGTTGCTCAAACCATATCCATTGAGTCAGTGATGCCATCCAAACATTTCAACCTCTGTTGCCCCCTTCTCCTCCCATCAATCTTTGCCAGCATTAGGGTCTTTTCCAATGAGTTGGCTCTTTGCATGAGGAGGACAAAGTATTGGAGTTTCAGCTTCAGCATCAGTTCTTCCAAATACTATACAGGATTGATTTTCTACAGGATTGAATTTCTTTAGGATTGACTAGTTTGAAGTCCTTGCTGTCCAAGGGACTCTCAAGAGTCTTCTCCAGCACCTCAGTTCAAAAGTATCAATTCTTCAGTGCTCAGCCTTCCTTATGGTCCAGTTCTCACACCCATACATGACCACTGGAAAAACCATAGCTTTGACTACATGGACTTTTGTCAGCAAAGCGATGTCTCTGCTTTTTAATACACTGTCTACGTTTGTCATAGCTTTTCTTCCAAGGAGCAAGTGTCTTTTAATTTCATGGCTGCAGTCACCATGTGAAGTGATTTTGGAGACCAAGAAAATAAAGTCTGTCATTGATGTCTAACCCTGATGTTATAAGAGATGAAATCATCCTTTGAGAGTTCTGATCATCCCAACTTTATCAACCAATTCTTGTTTTCTGGTGAGAAGTTTTTCCACAGCATCATCTCCTTGTGTTTGTCCGTTATCTTCAAAGAGATAAAATCTTCTATAAAATCAAGGCTTCCCAAGTATTTGGCCTTTAATCATTTCAGAAGATTCTGGTTAGAATGCTAAGGTCCTATATAACCCCTTAAGTCTATTTAATTAAAGCTAAATCTTTAGGACTCAGTGGAATATTTACTATTTTTCTAGAAACATTTCCATATTGATTATTTGAAACTGAAAAATTATAGAGTATCAGAGATGGGCCTTCATAATGTACTTTTGTTTAGGCTTTTGTGGGCTATATAAGCACATTTGGAGAAGGGATGGCAACCCGCTCCAGTATTCTTGCCTGGAGAATCCCATGGACAGAAGAGCATGGCAGGCTACAATCCATGGGGTCACACAGAGTCGAACATGACTGAAGCAACTGAGCGTGGCACAGAAGCACCTTTTGTCTCTAATCCTGGTTTGAGCAGCCATTTGAATGCCGCCTTGGCAGTGGGAGGAGCAACCGAGAAGCAGCATCTGTTAGAGAGGCCCTCATGCTGCACTTTCCTCCTAATCAGGGTGGAGGCTGAGCGAGGCCGGCCCACTGCCTCTGTGGAGCTCAGACTCTAGCAGAGGGACATTGCTGGTCCCAGCCCTCTCTCTGTAACTTAGGCACAAGACATACATTCCATGGGCCTCAGGAGAGCTGTGTTTCAAAGGGATTACTAATAAACTAATTTGGAGTTGCTCTGAAGATTAAATGAGACCGTGGGTTTTAAGTAGCTTAGCACACAGTAAATGCTCAACGAACATGTGTTTTCTTCCTAAGGGTCCATAAAATGTCTAGTCACTGGAATGCAGTTTGACTCTGAGGATAAAACAGCTAACATTTATCAAGCACTAATCATGGGTAATGTGAAAAGCCACGTAAAAGTAGTATTTTATTTATCTAGATAAAAATTTTATATTTATCGTTTAGCTAAGGACAGTCAAGCTCATAGGGATTAAGTAATTTTCCTTACATTATACAACTAATCATTAACAAAACCAAGATTCCCATCTTGGACTTTCTTACTCACTCTGTTGTAAGGGCGTTTTAGAATGAGAAATCAGTGATATGACTTTAATAAGCTAAAATAGAAAAAAAATCCAGTGGACTCTAGAGTCCCTGGGGGCAGGGTTAGGAACTGGAGAAAAGAGGTGGAAATGCACTAAAATAATAGATTCCAATATTGATCTAGTGAGCCAGGCTGAGGAGAAGATTAGTAGGATTTGTAAAGTTGTTATTAGTATTTGCCAAAGATGTTTGCCGTCTCCCATGTTCTTCTTGGGAATGTTGCCTTCTGAATATATTTCTGGGAAACAAGATCACAAAAGAAACCCATTCTTCTTTCCTTCTTATTAAATATTTCAGCATCGGGTACCACCTTGTTGTTGGTTTTTAGTTGCTAAGTCGTGTCTGACTCTCTGTGACTCTGGGATTACAGCACACTGGACTTCCCTGTCCTTCACTATCTCCTAGAGTTTGCTCAAATCCATGTCCATTGTGTTGGTGATGCCACCCAACCATCTCATCCTCTGCTGTCCCCTTCTCTTCTTGCCCTCAGTCTTTCCCAGCATCAGGATCTTTTCCAGTGAGTCAATTTTTTACATCAGGTGGCCAAAATATTGGAGCTTCAGCTTCAACATCATCCTTCCAATGAATATTCAGGATGAATTTCCTTCAGGATTGACTGATTTGATCTCCTTGCTCCTAGAGACTCCAGGACCACAATTCAAAAGCATTAATTCTTTGGTGCTCAGCCTTCTTTATGGTCCAGCTCTCACATCTATGCATGACTACTGGGTGCTATCTTAGGCACCAAGAATACAGAAATATGGAAAATGGGGCAAGATTTTATATTTGGTATGTTTGAATTATAGGTGCAATTGGATATGGCAAAAAAATTGGGGGCAAGATTTGAATGAGGAGTTTTGACTTGGACAACATCCTCACTTGTGGAGTTATTTAGGAGGGGAATGCTATACATGTTGCAATTTCTAAAACTCAGTTTGGGCCAGTGATGATGCTAAAGTTTGTCACTTGGTGACACCAAGAGGTTCATAGATGTGATGAGATGAGCACCCTAGACTTTCAACTGGAAGCTGTGTCTTATGTGCATAAGAATTTGTTTTCTAAAGAGAGTGTCCATAGCTTTATTCTCAAAGGGTCAGTGACACAAAATGATTAAGACCAAATACCATTTTAGTTGTCTCAGAAGGAAGATAAATTGGAGGAAAATACGTGAAAGTTGATGAATAAGACAGTCAAGAGATAAGGAGGAGCTGAAGTGGTGGCCATGGGGATGGAGTTGGCGGGAATAATGGCTGTTTAGGAGCTAGAAATGGTAACTGGAATCGACAGTCAATCAGGTGGAAGATGAGAGAGAGGAAAGATGAAACTTCAATGTCTCCTGATTTCCTAGCCTAGGAGCTGAGTTGAGTGAGGCTATAAGCTGGGCTTCCCTGGTGGCTCAGAGGTTAAAGCGTCTGCCTCCAATGCAGGAGACCCGGGTTCGATCCCTGGGTCGGGAAGATCCCCTGGAGAAGGAAATGGTAACCCACTCCAGTATTCTTGCCTGGAGAATCCCATGCAGAGAATCCCATGGACAGAGAAGCCTGGTAGGCTACAGTCCACGGGGTCGCAAAGAGTCAGACACGACTGAGCGACTTCACTTCACTCACTATAAGCTTCCAGGGAGGTGTGGGATTTGGGGAGTAATACATTTAGTATCGACAGAGGATGAGATGGTTGGATGGCATCACCGACTCAATGCACTTGAGTTTAAATAAACGCTGGGAGTTGGTGATGGGCAGGGAAGCCTGGTGTGCTGCAGTCCATGGGGTTGCAAACAGTCCGACGTGACTAAGCTAGCGAACTGAACTGAACTGACATTTACTATCAGCATTGGTACTGATTACTCTTTGATTTTCGTTATTGTGTTGCCATTTTGTCTATGAAGCTTAGAACTTATATCAGGAAGTGTAGTTTAACTCATTGACATCCCAGGCAACTCAGGGAGAGCATGCTGATTTGAGATTTATATTTCAAACACAGAAAAGATTGTTTTCCAAAGTTTAGATATATACTGAAAATTGAGGGGGCATGACTTCACCACCTATTTCCAGCTCTTCCACCCCTCCACAGTCTCAATTCTAGATGTTTCAATAAACTTGTAAGTATTGGTGTAACCCAGATCTCTTCTGAAATGAGTATGGGGACCCTCTAGTTATAGCCTTAATTTCCCCTTTTCATTTGGCATTGTATAGGCACAGTTAAAGTAATAAAAGTGAATATATTTCACCAATAAAACTTGGCTATAGAAAGGGTGAAACCTTAGAAGATTTTGAGCAAATGATCATGTACCAGAGCTATATCTCATTGAAAACATGAACTATTTCACTGCATATCTGTATGGCATCAGCCCTATGAGATATTACCTAATTTGTTTCACAAATGAGGAAAATGACAGTGAGAAACTAAGAAACTTTCCCACGTTTGTCAAAGCGGGAAGTGGTGGAACCCTCCTAACCCCCACTCCAAACGTTATCTGATCACACGTGGACCCTGTGCCCCCGTGCTCTCCCAGCGTCCCCAGCTCCTGTGCGCTTTCCTTTGATTCTGCACTCGGTTTAGATTCCAGAATCTGCAGCTCTAACCATTTTATTGCAAACGGAACCTTCCTAGACCCTCATGCCTTCCTTGCCCACTTTGTTCTTACACCGGAGTCACTGACAGTGAGCTGGAGAAAAACCCTCACCTGTGCTGACTGTTCTTACCTCCAGTGTCGCTCTGCCCCGCAGTCTCGCCAGGTTTGTTTAGTCCATCACTCTTTCATTGATTCAAGACGGCTCTGGTCTCAAGGCTCCTCATTCCTCAAATCTCCTACTCTTTCCTCCTCCTTACTTTCCCCTGAAGACTTGGCTTCTTATTTCACTGAAGAAGCAGTCACAGTCTGAAGGGGAATATACGCATTCTTGTGACCAAGTTTACCAATCGATTTGCATCTTAATTTACAGACTCTGCTCTCCTCCTGTTTATGTATTTACTTATAAGAACTGTTCACACTCCTACCGAGAGCACCCCCACCGGCTCTGGCCTCCATCCCTTTCCTTCTCTAGGACCTTGTTCCTGCAGTGGTCTTCCCTTTGTCCTCATGACAGTTTTTCCCTCTCACTACTGATCATTGCCATCAGCAGGCAAACATGCTCCATTATCACCCATCTTAGGAAAACAGAACTCGCTCTCAACCAACATTCCCTCCCAGCTCTCCCCACGTGATTTCCACTCTCTCTTAAAGCGAAACTCCTGAGAAGAACTGTCTGTCCACACTTGCTCTCTCTACTTCCTCACCTCTCATTCTCTTTTTAACCTGTGCTAATCTGCCTTTGGTCCCCAGTCCTTCAAAAGCTATTTTGAAAAACCACATGTCAATGTCACCAAAAATCGACATGTTGTCAAATTCAATGATGGATTCTCAGCACTACTTTTAAATGCATAGTAGCTCTGAGAAAGTCGTTTACTTCTTCCTTCTTCAAACGCTCTGTCCTCTTGGTTTCTGGGGTAGCGTCTTCCGGATTGTCTTTTCCTTCACTAGGCAACCCTCCTTAGTACTTTTTGTTGGCCTTTGCTCTAATCTCTAACCCAAAGCTTTGGTCTGCAGCTCTATTCCCTCTTCTCCACCTGCATTTACTTCAGAAAAATCTCTTACAATCTTATAAATCCAAAATTTCGATCTCTTGTCTTAACCTTTCCTGTGAGGTCTCAGATATCAAATTATCCACTGAATATCTAGAGTGTCTAAGACAATCGTGTCATATGTGCCATGACCAAAACAAAACTCTTGATTCTTTCTTTCCCCCTTGAAATACTCTGATCCTTCTGTTATTTATCAAAACTTAGACATCATCCTGATTTCTCTTTTCTGCTCATATCCTACATCTCAGACGGCAGCAAATTTTGCTGACTTTACCTGAATATTATCACTTCCCTTCAGTGCCGCCTACATGTCTAGCCTAAGCTACTATTATCTCGCTTGGACTTCAAAAGCCTACAAATTGATCTCATTGAGTCTCCTCTTCTCTCCACCCTCTGCCCAGGTCTGTTCTCTCCCCAGCAGTCAATGTTCTTGTATAAAATCAATTGTGCTCTGTCCTCCTAAAACTACTTCAATTATTTTTCATTTTACTGAGAATAAATTCACACTACTTAATGACCTTCTCATCCTTACTTGATCTAGCCACTGCTTACCTTTCTGAACTTATTTTTTCACCACTGTTTCCCACTGATCAATTGTCCTGTATCTACACTGGCTTTCTTTTAACACAATAAACTCATTACTGCCCCAGGTCCTTTGCACTTCTTTATCCCTAAAATCAGAATGCTCTTAGTCCAGATATTTGAGTATCTTAAAACCACAGAACATCAGACTTAGGAGAGTCTTAGGGATCTTCAGAACCCATCACTGCATTTTACAGCTGAGAAAAATGACGCCTAGAAAGACTGAAAGCTGCTCAAATCCATACAGTAAGTGACCGAGCTGAGACTGACTCCTTTGACCAATTCTTTTCTTCAAGTTTTGTTAGATGAGCTAATTACTCTGTGTATGGCGTTCTCATGTTTTTATGGCGGCAAATCAGTTGTGATTAGTTTTAAACCACAATGCAGTTTGTCCATCCGAGTTACATGCTTCTGAATTCTTTTGACGTATTCTTTCCCGGGGCAGTTGGCTCCAGTGGGTGAGCTGGGGGAGAGAGAAGAGAATGGGACTGCAGGAGTGATGATAACTTTTTAATTACGTAGAAGTGTTTGGCCTTTCTCTTGTGAGATCAAAGTGCCTCACCCAGGTGTTAATTCAATTCTCCTGCTAGTCTTCTGAAGTAACTTATGGAAACCAGTGCACAGATGAGAAAAGTGCATGTGTATCTCCTGTGTGTGTTATTCACACCAGAGTGACTTTTCTAAAATGTAAAACTGCCTGTTTCATCCATCTGCTTAAAACCCTTGCAGGGCCCCCTTTGCCCTCAGGGTAAATTCCAGTCTCTGTAACCTGCTCCCCAGCCCTTCACAGGCCACGCTTTCATCATTCACTTCCTCCCCTTCCACTGCCTTTCGTAGACCCACTGCTGTTGCCAGTGGCTTTGCATGCTTCAGCCACATAAGTCATATTCACCGTGTTTCACCCCTCTGGGCCTTTGCTCACGCCATTTCTGCACTGAGCATCCTTACGTACCTGCCTTTTGTGAAAGCAAGCAGGAGTTGCCTCTTCTGAATATCCTGTGAGGCCTTTCTTAGACAGTCATTTCCTTCTTCAGGTTCTTGAGCATCATATGCTTGACCCTACCATTTATCAGCGTGGAGAGAGGTTTCGTTTGTGTTTTGCTCACCTCACTAGCCTGCTAGATTGTGAGCTCCTAACAGGGAAGAACTCAGTCTATTCTTTTTGGTCTTCACAGAATCTAGCTCAGGAGCGGACAAGGATAGTAACTGAGAATGTGTTGGGTGAATGAGTGAATGAGTGAAAGTGACTAGCAAGCTGGCAGCGAGTGAGAATAGCCTCCCCAAAGAATATTTTAATGGATTCTCATCTGCCGCCTCCTTGACCACGCCTCCTTCAATCCCACTTATATTTCACAGACTTTACAATAATCTCTCCCTAGGGTTAGAGAGACCAATTACTCTTTCAAGGCTCTTCCTGGCAGGCACTGCCCCTGGCTCTCAAAAGGGCCTCTTGAGCTGTCTATGAGGTCCCAAACGTGAACACACGCTATGGGGTTTCACATTCATTTGTTGATTGCAGGGCACTCACCACTATTGGTCTGCAAGATGATTTCTAGGTGGTCTGTGGACGCTGTGAATTTATTTATATATGACTTAGGAGGAACTCCTTTTACATTTCTGATAGCAAATTATACTTTCTATTTAAAAAGTAATTTAAGTTTAAAAAGTGAATCAATTTAAAGAGAACTATTGAATGTATATAACACAGATATATGGCAAAAATAATGAAATGGTGCCTGAATGACTATTCATTTCAGCCTTCTTCCAGGCATTCAGACCTCAGATGTTAATGGCACATCATATGCCAGGCCCTGTCCTATGTGAGGAGATATATAGATGGTAAGTAGTTTCAGTCTTGCTCCTTGTGTCCTTTAAATGTTAGACACTTCCTGGGCCCTCTGTCCATTCCCTTCTGGGATGCTGAGAACAATTTCTTAACATCCACATTAACGTGGGGTGACTGGGTTGGGCGGAAATGGGAAAAGGAAAAGAAAAACACATATACCTATAAATATACACAAATGTGTATGAGTGTAGGCTAGACTTATTGTTTTGTTTCTGATCAGTAGGATATGACTGGGGTCTATGAACACACACACTCATCATATACAACCCCGCCAATACTAAAACTGGAAAGCTATACTGCATGGGAAAATAACTTGGCAGAGCGGAGTTAAATAGTGGAGAGTGAGCGATGGGAAGAGAATAGATATTGGCATCAGATCATAATTAAAACTTCACCTCTCTGAGCTTCGGTTTTCCTTTGTAAAATGAGAGGATTGGACTGGATCGGTAACAGAAAGTACATTTTCCTGACAGAGCATATGTTACTGAAGGGCTGTGGTGAGAAGGCTTCTGAGGGTAGATCTTCCTGCTTGAGTGGGAGTGTGATATCTACCATGGAAATGTGGCAGGAGGAAGATGACTAGTTATGGTGACATGGGTGTGAGAGGGCAGAATGGAGACAGCAGACCACACAGCCCTGAGTTTTTGAACTGGATTACTTTGAAGAGAACTTCAAGGTCTGACTTTCTAAGGTTCTGCAAAGTAAGTAGGTAGCCATTCCATTCTCCAGGGGATCTTCCCCACTCAAGGACTGAACCTGGGTCTCCTGTATCAGAGGTAGATTCTTTACCATCTGTGCCACCAAGGTTCTGCAAAAGCCAACACCATATTTTTCCTAACAGTAAGTAGTGAGTGTGCATGGCAAAAAATGATGGTGATGGTGATGCTAGTAACAGTGTGGTACCACTTCAATTTGTCTCTGTGGTAGGCAGCCTCCAAGAGGACACCCAGCCTCCAAGAGGGCATCCAGTGATCCCCACCTCCTAGTGGGTCATTCCCTCTCCTTGGTTGTCGATTAGACTTGTTTTACTTCTAACAATAGAGCAGAAGTAGTATGATGCCTTTTCTGAGATTAAATTATAAGAAGACTGTTCTCCGTTGGGTCATTCTCTCTTGTCAGAAACTAGCTGCTATGTTGTGAGCCACTCAAAAGACAGGACCAAGTGGCAGGGAACTAATGTCTCCAGCGAACAGCCAGTTCAGTTTAGTTCAGTTCAGTCACTCAGTCATGTCTGACTCTTTGCGACCCCATGAATCGCAGCACGCCAGGACTCCCTGTCCATCACAAACTCCCAGAGTTCACTCAAACTCATGTCCATAGAGTCGGTAATGCCATCCAGCCATCTCATCCTGGGTCGTCCCCTTCTCCTCCTGCCCCCAATCCCTCCCAGCATCAGAGCCTTTTCCAATGAGTCAACTCTTCGCATGAGGTGGCCCAGGTATTGGAGTTTCAGCTTTAGCATCAATTCTTCCAATGAACCCCCAAGACTGATCTCCTTTAGAATGGACTGTGTGGATCTCCTTGCAGTCCAAGGGACTCTCAAGAGTCTTCTCCAACACCACAGTTCAAAAGCATCAATTCTTCGGCGCTCAGCTTTCTTCACAGTCCAACTCTCACATCCATACATGACCACTGGATAAACCATAGCCTTGACTAGACGGACCTTTGTTGACAAACTAATTAATGTCTTTGCTTTTGAATATGCTATCTAGGTTGGTCATAACTTTCCTTCCAAGGAGTAAGCATCTTTCAATTTCATGGCTGAAATCACCATCTGCAGTGATTTTGGAGCCCAAACAAATAAAGTCTAACACTGTTTCCCTTCTTTCCCCATCGATTTCCCATGAAGTGATGGGACCAGATGCCGTGATCTTAGTTTTCTGAATGTTGAGCTTTAAGCCAACTTTTTCACTCTCCTCTTTCACTTTCATCAAGAGGCTTTTTAGTTCCTCTTC
>SJYQ01000488.1:903606-941122 GCA_006410935.1 Redunca redunca | reverse complement strand
TTTGTTGGCAAAGTAATGTCTCTGCTTTTGAATATGCTATCTAGGNCTTTCAATTTCATGGCTGAAATCACCATCTGCAGTGATTTTGGAGCCCAAACAAATAAAGTCTAACACTGTTTCCCTTCTTTCCCCATCGATTTCCCATGAAGTGATGGGACCAGATGCCGTGATCTTAGTTTTCTGAATGTTGAGCTTTAAGCCAACTTTTTCACTCTCCTCTTTCACTTTCATCAAGAGGCTTTTTAGTTCCTCTTCATTTTCTTCCATAAGGGTGGTGTCATCTGCATATCTGAGGCTATTGATATTTCTCCTGGCAATCTTGATTCCAGCTTGTGCTTCCTCCAGCCCAGCGTTTCTCATGATGTACTCTGCATAGAAGTTCAATAAGCAGGGTGACAATTTACAGCCTTGACATACTCCTTTTCCTATTTGGAAGCAGTCTTTTGTTCCATGTCCAGTTCTAACTATTGCTTCCTGACCTGCATATAGGTTTCTCAAGAGGCAGGTCAGGTGGTCTGGTAGTCCCATCTCTTTCAGAATTTTCCACAGTTTCTTGTGATCCACACAGTCAAAGGCTTTGGCGTAGTCAATAAAGCATGCTTTTTCCATGATCCAGCGGATGTTGGCAATTTGATCTCTGGTTCCTCTGCCTTTTCTAAAACCAGCTTGAACATCAGGGAGTTCACGGTTCACATATTGCTGAAGCCTGGCTTGGAGAATTTTGAGCATTACTTTACTAGCATGTGGGATGAATGCAATTGTGAGGTAGTTTGAGCATTCTTTGGCATTGCCTTTCTTTGGCATTGAAATGAAAACTGACCTTTTCCAGTCCTGTGGCCACTGCTGAGTTTTCCAAATTTGCTGGCATATTGAGTGCAGCACTTTCACAGCATCATCTTTCAGGATTTGAAAGAGCTCAACTGGAATTCCATCACTTCCACTAGCTTTGTTCGTAGTGATTCTTCCTAAGGCCCACTTAACTTCACATTCCAGGATGTCTGGCTCTAGGTGAGTGATCATACCATCGTGATTATCTGGATCGTGAAGATCTTTTTTGTACAGTTCTTCCATGCATTCTTGCCACCTCTGTTTAATATCTTCTGGTTCTGTTAGGTCCATACCATTTCTGTCCTTTATTGAGCCAATCTTTGCATGAAGTGTTCCCTTGAAGAGATCTCTAGTCTTTCCTATTCTGTTATTTTCCTCTATTTCTTTGCATTGATTGCTGAGGAAGGCTTTCTTATCTCTCCTTGCTATTCTTTGGAACTCTTCATTCAGATGTTTATATCTTTCCTTTTCTCCTTTGCTTTTTGCTTCTCTTCTTTTCACAGCTATTTTTAAGGCCTCCTCGGACAGCCATTTTGCTTTTTTTGCTTTTCTTTCCCAGCAAACAGCCAAGGAGAACCTAAATCAGCCAACTTCCATATAAGTGAGCTTGGAAATGGATTCTTCCTGAGATGAGTCATGAGATGATGGTAGCTTCAGCAGACACCCTGATTGTAACATTTTGGGAGATTGTGAGGCAAAGACACGTAGATAATCTGAACCTGGATTCCTCACCCACAGAAACTTGTGAGATAATAACTGTTGCTTTAAGCTGCAAAGTTTTGGGACAATATATTTTGTCACAATAGATAACTAATGTGCTAAGTCACTTCAGTTGTGTCTGACTCTTTGAGACCCATGGACAGTAGCCCGCCAGGCTCCTCTCTCCATGGGATTCTCTAGGCAAGAATACTAGAGTGAGTTGCCATTCCCTCTTCTGGGAGATAACTAATATAGAGCCCCACCACTGGACAATCACAAAGGTCTGCCTTGACAAGTTGTATGGAGGTCCAAGTTCCTTATTCTATATACTAAGACCCACCATAGACTCAGATTTCAATATGGCCACAAAAACGTCCTCCACCCATACCGTATAGGCCCCTGGGGAACAGGATCAGGTGTTATCCTACCTCCAAACTTGTATTCCAGCTTTCTGCTGGATATTGTACCACTGGCACCTCTCACATAACATCTCTGAAGTTCTCCTCTAGTGTTCTCTATTTGATGTTTAAGCCCTAAATTTTCACATCATCAGTGATAACCCCTTTGCTCTGACTCTGTGTGTCTTATCTCCAGATTTCCCCAACTGCATAGTCAAAGGTCACCACTAGGATCTCACATCTGATTGACAAAAGCCTATTATTAACACCTACAGATATTCCTTGCTTTACAAAAGTTTACACCACTTCACTTTTACTGATGATTTACATGAGTACCTTTTTTCATTAACCAAAGGAAATCCAAAGATTTTTGCTTTCATGAAGGTCAGAGTTGGCAGTTGCACTCAGAGTTTGTTTTGCAGTGAGCCTCTATCGAGGCAGTACAGAGCCGAGCAGTAAGGGTGCAGCTGCCAAGTGCTTTTCCTGGGAGCTACACTCAACATCTCAGCATCCATCCACCGTAGCTTTGAACCATGTCAACATCTGTGCTTCATCGGGATTTGTTTAGTGCATCCGGAAGCAAAATACGTCCCAAGGTAATTGTTTCTTTGCTTTTCACCATTTCAGCTTATGAATGGTTTCATAGGAGCACCTTAATTTCAGATAGCGGGGAAAGCTTGTATCTTCTGCCTGTATCAGACTTCCTTTTGTGCTGCTACCATTATAAAGCCTTGTCTTTTTATTGTTGAATGATTAATATTTAGTGTAGAAAGGAGCATGTGAAAATAAAACTATATCCCCTCATAAAACCTGACAATTTTCATATGCCCATCTAGCCTCTGTCCGTATGCAAGAATGCGTTTCACTTGAGGGTAATGACAATTTATACATAATTTTTGTGTTTGATTTTCAGCACTTCATTAAATGGTAAGAACATTATCTTTGACATTATCTCTTCTATTGGTGCATATTATTCCATGGAGGAGATATAACTTAAGACACTTAACTATTTCTCTCATGGATATTAGAGTTGTTTCTAATATTTGTCATTATACATAACACTGGATTAATCTTTCTTGGTAAAATTGTTTGCTTTTATTCAATTAATTCACTGTAGGGAATTTTCAGGAAGAGAATTCCTTGGTCAACTATTCTGAAGAATTTTTTTTTTTTTTACAGGATAAATGTCTCTGTTGTCTTTCTAGAAGGTTGAATCTAGGTGACAAGAGGGTAAAATGACATTTTAGTAAAAAAAAAAAATTTTTTTTATGTACTAACACAAATTTTTAAAAGTCCATGTAGTAGGTAACTCATCTGAGAACACCAGAAATTTTACCTTCCCTCTATTTATTGACTTCTGGAATATAAGGGCCTACTAATTTTAAAACTGTAAAAAGTTTTGGCCGTGCTGCGTCTTTGGTGCTGCGCTCAGGCTTTCCCTAGTTGCAGCAGGCAGGGCTGCTCTTTGCTGTGTTGCCTGGGCTCTAGGCACGCGGGTTTTAGTAGCTGCAGCATGCGGCTCAGTAGTGTGGCTCTCAGGCTTAGTCGCTCTGTGGCATGTGGGACCTTCCTGGATTAGGGATCGAGCCTGTGTCCCTTGCAGTGTCAGGTGGATCCTTAACCACTCAGCACCAGGAAAGTCCCCCTCTTAATTTCCATACCACTTTTGTAAACTTGTGTTCCACTGTTCGTTGCTGCTGTTTAGTTGCTCAGCCGTGTCTGACTCTGCGATCCCATGGACGGTAGCCCGCCAGGGTCCTCCATCTGTGGGATCCTCCAGGAAAAAATAGAGAAGCGGATTGCCATTTCCTTCTCCCGGGGATCTTTCCGACCCAGGGATTGAACCAGCCTCTCCTGCATACGCCTCTGGCATCGCAGGCAGGTTCTTTACTGCTGGTTTGCCCCACAATAGTACTGTGCTTTTCCCTAGAAGGTAAGGAATCTGCTGACCCTGGAGCCCTCAGCCCTCTCCTGGATCACGCTTGAGGCACCAGGGCTGCCAGAATCCCTGCCAGAGTGACGGTGGGCCTGATGTTCACTATCATAAAGGACAGTGCATTTTTTTTTTTAAAGCTTCTTTTGCCTTCTTTTTTTCCTTTTCCATGTATTGTTCTTCTTCCTCCTCTTTCTTTTATTAACAAGCTTTTCACCCCGAGGAGGCATTAGTATAGAAGTAGGGTGTGTGTAATTACACTGCCTGGGCTCATAGTTCAGCTTTTACACACTTGAAAGTAAAAATATTAGTCGCTCGGTCCTGTCTGACTCTCTGAGACCCCATGGACAGTAGCCTGCCAGGCTCCTCTGTCCATGGAATTCTCTAGCCAAGAATACTGGAGTGGGTAGCCAGTCCCTTCTCCAGGGCATCTTATTGGCCCAGTGATTGAACCTGGGTTTCCTACATTGCAGGCAGATTCTTTACCATCTGAGCTACCAGGAAAGCCCTTACACACTCGAGCATGTACGTAAACACAATTACCTCTCTGTTCCTTGATTTCCCCATCTGCAAAATGAAGATATTATTAATCTGTCCTCATGGAGTTCTGATGGTGGTTAAATAAGTCAATATACAGGCAACAGTTAGAACAGTGTAGGCACATAGTGAATACTGGATAAGCCACCGGCCTCCATGACCAAATTCTTCCAGATTATTTCCTTAGGATAAATTGTCAGAAATAGAATTCCAAAGACACAGGAAAGAACACTCCTTATTCTATTTCTACATATAACAGCCCCCAAATAGTTGCACTGGTTTCCACTGGATGGAGTTGATAATTCCAAGGCCTCTGCCTCACTGAGAGCTGATGATGAAGGCATGGAGGATAAATGATTCACTGTGGTCCTGATCCTGCCTCAGCCCTGGGCAGCCAGGCTTGCATCTGAGGAAAACGCAGCCAGCCTCACCAGCATTATGAAATTGGCTACGCAGGGGTGTCGGGCAACAAGCTGATACTGGAAAGGAGTCAAGGAGAAATATGATTGCCTCAGGACAGGGACTGCTCTTGTCAGGAAAATTCCTAGGAACATGAAGAGAGACGTGCTTAAACGCCTCTGTGAGTCATATCCAGGAATTTGTAGAACAAAAGGGCGATCACGCCATGGCCCAGCGGAGCTCCTGACAGAGCGCTTTTATGGAAGAACCAAGGAGGGCCGGAGAACAGAGAACAGACCTAGTCATTACCACCCTGGTGATTCCTGACCTACATTCATAGGAGCTGGTTCCCCTTTCTTCTTCTTCTTCTTCTAAGAGGGACATTAATAGTTCAGTTCTTTTCAGTAGACAGAGTGGTTCTGGGTATCTGAGGGGCTTGAGAATGACTGACAGAGAGGTCTACGAGAAGCTCGGCGCATGCTGACAAGACCTGACTTCCCAAAATAACTTACTCACCAAGTTCCTTGTTGCCAGTAATTGAGCAGCAGTTGGGGTGTTTTTATGGTTGCCTTGAAAGTCAGGGCCCTGGTGGATGCTATTGTTAGTGACAACGATGAGAAAAAGGTGAGGGTGTGATGATGACGGTGGCGATAATAATGGAAGGAAAGAGGAACGAATATTGACTGAGTGCACGAGTGCTGGCTGCTCTCACGTGCTTTCATGAATCTATTCTTATGACTCTCCCCCACCCGCCCCCCACCCCTCCCCTCTGGAGCTTGCGACAATTATTCCCGGTGCACAGGTGTGCCTCACAGGGGTTAAGTTCCTTGCCCATGGTCACAGAGCTGCTCAGCGGCCACCAGGGAGTTAAATTCCTGTCCTCACTTCGAGTCCTGGGCTCTTTCCTCTACATTTCATGGGTGCATGCATGCTAAGTTGCTTCAGTCATGTCCAACTCTGTGTGACCGAATGGCCTGTAGCTTGCAAGATTCCTCTGTCCATAGAGTTGTCCAGGCAAGAATACTGGGGCGCGTTGCCATACCCTCCTCCAGGGGATCTTCCTGACCTAGGGATCAAACCTGGGTTTCTTATGTCTCCTGCATTGGCAGGTAAGTCTTTACCACTAGTACCACCTGGGAAGCCAGTAGATGAAAATACCACCCACCCATACACACTACTTTCCTTGGAAAAAGACCCCTTGTAACCATTCCAAAAAGCACTGGAATTTTTGTAACTATAACACTTAACTTTGTTAACCATCCTCTACTGTGTCTTCTGTTGTAACAAATACAATCAGACATGTTATTATTGCCAGGGCTTTAGAATAGAAACCAGTTCTAGGTTTGAGATTCAGGGACCAGAGCAGACTGATCACAGGGGGTTAGACCATTGGAACAGCCAGCAGCCTTCAGCCAGTGATCCTGCTGGCTTTGATCCCCAAGTGGGGCAGCCGCTGGGTTTCTCAGCAGACCAGTTTTCCCAGCTGATTATCTTTTCTGAGCAGCCAGAGAGCCCTTTTGGTTTCACCCACTGGGAGCAAACCCGAGGCTGCCCAGCTTGTCAGAGTGCCCAGCAAGTTTATTGACCCGATTAACCTATGATAATTATCTTCTGAAGCTACACGGTGGGCAGAAGGGACTAGACAGACAGCCCTGTTGGCTCAGCTTTCACGGTTCATCTCCACAGGGCTTTCCCTTTTGAGTCTGTGGACATGAACTAAGTTCATCTCCACATATTTCTTTCCTTTTTCATCTTGTCCTCTCCCCTGCCCTCTGTCACACATGTGCCAGGGTCACCTATATTTCCTAGTATAAAAAGGTGCAGAGTGGGCAAGGGAAAGAAAGGTGGATTGCTCAACTCCAGAACCAACCAAGCAGTGCAATGTGTATTTCATATGAATGTTTCTTAAGCATCAAGGAGTTTTGCAGGGAAAATAGAGAAGGGAATTTCCCAAAATGCTGTTCAGTGTCAGCTTTTCTCTGAACTGCCACAGGTTGGAGGAGCGTTGGTGTCTGCTTGGTCTGTATATCTTCTGACCAGGTTTGAATCTTGGTCTTGCACTTTCTTTGTCCTCTGAACTTGAGCTGACTTATAAACTTTTCTGAGCTTCGGTTTCCTCATCTTTCAAGTGGGAATCACAGTACCTAGTTCTAGGGTTGTTATAAGGGTGAAATGAGACAACGTGGAAAAGAATCTTAATGTGGTGTCTGTCACAGAGAAACACCCCATAACTGGAAGTTAGGACGATGAAGTGTGTTGTTACCTGGGGTGTCAAAGCCAAGGGAAAGTTCAAGAGATACACAGGCATACAGGCCTGGCACCCTGAGACAAGAGGCAGCTGGAGCCCAGGAGGCAGGGCAGGAAGGGATTTCTGAGGGGAGCCTCTTAAGAAGTCTGGGTGATGCCTCTTCTGCCCCAAAGGAAATGAAGCGGGTCTTGCATCCAGGAGATGGTGTACGGCAGGGTGGTTTGCAATAGTTCTATGAGACTGGGAGCCCTTTGACCTCATTCTTTTCTAACGGCTCAAAGAGTAGCTATCAAATGACCCCCATCCACTTGATGACCCTGATCTGCCTCTCAGCATTGTTGCAGGCAGGGGAAGGTCACGTCACTTTCTAGACCAGTGTTATTGAGGTCTGCTTTTCTGCTTTTTCATAATAATTCTCTCTTTGTCTCCTGCAAGGTTACTTACTGCCATGTCCTGAAAATTTACCTGTTACTTACATTTTTTAAAAGGGATAAATGTAATGATACTAAATAAGATTTGGAAAAAGAAAACAAATCATGATCATTACAGACTTTAAAAATGTTTGCTACTTCCACCTACAATTATATCATGCTTTTTGGGGGGGCATCTTCTTGCAACCTTCATGGCCAGCACTGTAGACTGTTCCATAGTATTCCTGCCTCCTTCTTTTGAACATTTTTTTCTCATGCAGGCCAATGCTGTGAAGAGTAGTATCCTCTATCTGTGCATTTTATTCTTTAAGTGATTTTGGGGAGATTACTTCCTACCTAGTTTAGAATGATTCATAATTCCTTTTTTAAATTAATTTTTAAGTTGAGGTATAGTTGGTATGCAATAATAAGTTTCCACATATACAGCATACTGATTCACAACTTTTAGGTTATTAATAAATTCTATGTCTAGGTATTATAATGTGTTGGCTACATTCTCTATGTTGCACAATATAACCTGTAGCTTGTTTATTTTATACATAGCAATTTACTCTTAATCCCTACTTGCCCCTCTTCCTTTCCCACTCCCCACTGGAAACCACTAGTTTGTTCTCTAGATCTGTGAATTTGTTTTTTTTTTTTGGGGGGGGTTATATTTACTAGTTTGTTTTTATTTTTTTAGATTGCTCATCTAAAAAACAAAAATCAGCATAATTCTCGATGTGCGCATGCTCAGTCACTCAGTCGTGTCCGACTCTCTGCAACCCCATGGACTGCAGTCTGCCAGGCTCCTCTGTCTAAGGGGTTTTCCTGGGAAGAATTCTGGAGCGAGCTGCTATTTCCTCCTCCAATGATGTTTGATATATATTACCAACTTTCTCTCCAGAACATACAGTTACAGACTTGGTTGTGCTTGTTGCTCAGTCGTATCAGACCCTTTGTGACCCCATGGACTGCAGCCCACCAGGCTCCTCCGTCCATGGGATTTCTGAGGCAAGCCTACTGGAATGGGCTGCCATTTCCTCCTCCAAGGGCTCCTCCCGGCCCGGGGACTGAACCCTCATCTCCTGCATCGGCAGTGGATTCTTTACCACTGAGCCACAGTGTGATGTGTTTATTTTTAATTTGCCAATTCTTTGCCCGATGACTCATGCACATAGCCACGGGCCAAGGCTTCTTAACTCTGTGTGCTTCCTCTCAAATGGCCTGTTTTTACAGGCACACCTAAGTCTGGTGTCCTGAGTGTGACTGTGATAGGTCAGCGCTGGATGCTCGGGGAGGTCTTATTTCTCATTCCTCCCTGGCCCTGGCAATCTGACTGTCTTGTGTTGGTGTCCTGCTCTAGTCTACTTTCCAACCACTGTGCTGGGCACTGAGAGAAGAAGGGTCAAGCAGGGTAGGTCAGTGGGAAAGATCCACAGGGTTCACGCAGGATGGGGCAGGGAGTTCCCAGGACCCAGGGGAGGAGCTCGGGCTTGCTTCTCTGACATTGGAATGATGAATAAGAGGGTATGAGGTCAACAGGAAGGAAAAAGTCACCCCCTCTGCCATTATCACCATCTCTCCCGGTCTCTCCACCTCTGCACCTTCTCCCAATCCTTGAGTAACACTGAGCTGCTCACACTCTCATGCACAGACTGCTCCCTGTCTTGGAAGCTCTTCTGCATCCTTATCTGTTTGCTCAACTCTTACTTAGCCTTCAAAGCCCAGGTGAAATTCACTTCTCTCTGGCTTCCCTGTCCCGGTGGGAGGGGGAGGTAACCCCAGAGGAGGCTTCCTCTCACTCCGTGTAAGCCCACAGCACTTAGCATACGTGACAGCCACTGCTTTCATCACATTTTTTGCCTCCTCCACCGAACCGTGAACTTGGACTTCTGTGACTCCTCTCAGTGTCGCCTTGCTGAGCTCAGGGCCTGACTCAGTGGGTGCCGGGTAACCGCTGAGCCATGCTAAACTCATCGAAAGATCACCCCTTGAAATGCGATCCCTAAGCCCCATTGCTGGAACTCCGTAGCTTCTCAATAAATACACACTGAAGACATTGAAATAGTCCCATTTCGTTTCCACGAGGTTTCCCTTCAGGAAATCACTATTTTTTTTCCAGTGGTCTTTGCGGGGACACCCACCTCCTATTCCATGTGGTTTTCTCTCCCTTCGGAGAAACCCGAGCCTTCTTGAAGATCATAGTCAGTCGACTTCACCAGCCCCACCCACCAGCAGGCAGGCCAAAGCCTGTCTCCTGAGTAACACAGAGCCCTTTTTTCCTCCTTGTGAGAAAACCAAACCTCCTCTGCTATCTGAGATGAATAACCCCTGCTAAAATAGAACCCACTGAGTCTTCCAGCCAAGGAGGAGGCTGGCTGGCAGGGTTGGGGAGGTGAGCACATTTTGAAGCATACAATTTCCCAGGATTAGAGCATTTCATTAGGAGACTTCTGGATGTGTTTTCCCCTCTAAAGACTCCAGTGAAAGTCCAGAGAATTTACCAACTACAGTGAGACATTCTTTACCACCAGGAGCTCTGTTGCCCATTAATTGTAAACAAGTTTGTGCGTTGATCTAACAAATGCCTATTTATTTTTTTTTCGGTTCACCCTCTTTCACTTTTAATTAAAATCGTTGCATTGATTTGTTTTTAAAGTAATAGTGAAGACTCTGACTTTGTAGGTTGAGAAATAAATTATCATTGGAAGGATTAGAGAGGTTCTTCTTTTGATTTTAATAAAGATTAGAAGGAGCAAAAGAAGCACAAAGGAATGAATGCAGCTCCCCCAATATAATGAGTTAGACAGCTCCCTCCCCCCACCTTGATCAAACAAAAGAACAAATGTATTAAACAAAGAGTATAGATTTGACAAACCATCTCTGCTCCCGCGAAGGATTTTCGAGGGGATTTGGAAAGTTGTAGCCTGCCCATGTTCTGTTATTTCTGAGTATATTAAAGCCAGAATGCTGTTAGCTTAGGTATTGTTTTTTGTGTGTGCTTTGCTTCCTGGCAATAGAGTCTTTCTTTAAGGAAAGCAATTGGGAGATACCCTGGTCCTGGTTAATCTGTTCCCCTTTTCACACACAAACCATTGTCTGCATGTGCTTCCCAAGAGGCGCAGGCATTATGTCCCAGGCCCCTTCTCCCAAGTCGGCAGGCTGGACAAAGGGAACAGCACATCTTGGGAAGAGCCTGCTGGATTTCCATTTGACACTGGAGTTGTTTTGCTTTGTGCAAACCTCAATGCAAAATGTGCCGATTCCCAAGGAAAAACAAAAAAACAAAGGGAGGAATAAATGTGGTGAGTTGTCAGTTTTCCACCCAGACCCTCTACCCCAAAGGAGAAGAGTTGGGGAAATTCCTGCTGTCTTCATGGGTAACTGCAGGGCTCCAATGGCTCAATAGAAGATTCGTTCCTGTGGGGGTGCTGAAGTTCTGGTTGCATCTCTAGAATAGGAACTTCTGGAACTGCCCCTTTGTCCCTGTATAAACTCACATTCCACCCAGATGCAGAGACAGGCCAGCTAATCTGTACTCTGATCAGTTAACTCTGAGGACACACCCCGGGAGTTTCAACCAGGCTTACATGGTGGTTGCCCTTTTCCTATGGATGTTTAATTACTACCTCTTCATAGTTTGTTTGAGGTTATAAGCATGGCCTCAGCCACACACACACACACACACACACACACACACACTCCTCTGGATAACTCTGGATTTTCCTCTCCATCTCCTTCCCTCTCTTTCTCCTAAGTTTCTTAAGACTGCTCTCTCCTTGCCCTCTCTCCACCCCACCTCTCACTTAACTCCTCGAGTCACACAGTGTGAGTGCTGCCTTTCACCCCCATCTGTGATACCATTCCGGCTGAGGTCATTAGCCCTGGTCTTCTTAGTTTTTCTACTGCCTCTCCTTCCAAACCATGAGCACTTTCAGGATTGTGGGAGGGGGGTTAGACTTTATCCCTCTTTGTGTTTGTAGCATCCTGGTGCTCAGGACTTATTTGACTCAAGGGGCTTCTTCCAGAACTATCACACTGTCCCAGCTTCTCTTCTCAAGCTATGGAAAGAAGCAACATGTCCTGAGCTTTCTGTCTTGCACTGGGCATGATGCTAGAAATGGCCACATACATTTTCTTAGTCATCTTTATTCCAAAAAGGCATTTTTGCAGGCAGCTGACACAATTCAGGCTCTCAGAAGCTAGATCACACAGCTAGTAATTAGGAGATGGTAGATCTAGGGGCTGTGTCTTAAAAGCATTTGTGTTCATGCAAAAAAAAAAAAAAAAAAAAGCATTTCTGTTCTATGGGCTGGTTCAGATAGAATGTTACAGGCATTTAGAGTGCTTCAAACAAATGGAAGACTCACCTGAGGTAAATGTGGGATCCCCCAAAACTTAGGAAGTGGGGAGCAATCTTCAAGCTGCTCTTCTGTCTGGAGAAATTGATGCTCTTCTTGGGAAGTTCATGAGTCTCATGATTGGAGAAGTAGCAACAGCAAATAATAAATACTGATATTTACACTCTGCTATGGTAATGGCTTATGTTAAATTAATTTTATCAACCCAATCTTCAAAACAGTCCTATGTGGATGACACTATTATATGTCTGATTTTATTGATGAGAACACTGAGACAAAGAGAGGCTAAGTAATTTACTCAAGGCCATATAACTGGTTAGTAGTAGAATTAAAATTTAAATCCAGAAACATGTATTGTCACAGTCTATTATTGTTTCCCAGAGGTATTTCTCTTCTTTCTAAAATCCTGGAGTTTCCACCTTTGCCTCTGGGTGAGAATATCTTGAATTCTTATCATAGATTCTCTAAATTAAACATGTTGAGGTTTTCATTATTTGACATGCTACCATTATTCTGACAGTTTACCATCTTGTTTGCTCTTTAGAGAACATCCTCCATTTCCTCCATCTTCCTCTTACAGCAGGAAACCCAGAACAGAGAAGCTATCCGAGGAGTCATTTGATGCAGCATAAACCCCTAACAGTTCCGTTTTGTGGCCATGTCACGTATATTAATTTATGCTATTTATGCTATTCTTTCTACTAAACACCTCCTGAATCTTCTTCTCAGGGAACTGCTGGTACACTCTCATCTACTTCCTTGATGGATAATTTGGCCATACGTTCAGCCAATTCCTTACATTTATCCATGATCAATTTTACCTTATAAGATTAACTTAAACCATTTTCTGCAAGTGCTTTCTTCAAGTCAGCTACCACTTTGGCACCAAGAGATTTGGCAAGGGTGTAGGTTTTAGAATCAGAGAACCTTGAAGTCAGAGTCTGGCCTGTCACTTATGAGTTATTTGACCTTGGCTAATTCCCATGAACTTCTCTTGCCTCAGTTTCCCTTTCTGTAAATTAGAGCTAATGATATTAATTCTAGAGGATTGTCAAACTCGAGACAAGGACTTTTAAAGCCAGAGTCCTAATAGCATTATGATCGTAAATATTTCTGTTACTGACTGGGTCCTTGGACCCTTTAGTCAATGGAAATTGACAAGAGGCCAGATGAGAAATTCAGGCAAGGCTTTATTGGGACTTGGTGCTGCAGCACAAGGGAAGCAAGAACAAGAAACAGGTGCCCTTGCTTGCTCTCCAAGGAGGGTGGGGCTGGTTGCTTAAATAGGGTGAGGGTAAGGGCTGATTGGTGGGTGAGGCGGAGGGGTGGTTTAGGTGGTCTGCCCAGCCCCGTGGTGGTGCTGTGTGCAGGAATCCTGAAGCATTGCCCTGCTTTTGCTCCTGTCCACTTTTATCCTAGAGACTCCCTTTGGGTCATCTTTTCAGGACCCCCGCAATACTCCTCTGTTTTGTGTTTCCAACTCGAGGTGGCAGAAGGGCCATTTGAGGAGCTGGGCTGGACCAAGTTCCCTGGGAGACCACCGCACAGTAAGACCGTCTCTTTGTTTCTCATTTGTGACTTTAAGTTTCTGTAGTTGGTACATGTTGAGTCTCGGTCGGTGAATTTAAAAGGATCTGTGTTTTATGTGATTTTTGTCTCTCCAGTCTCTCCCGCGAGTCTCTGCAGCAATTGTGGGCACAGGTTGAGCACTTAAGCCTTGAAATGCAAACAGCCCACACTGCCTGAGACTCCAGCCTTGGGTTACTTAGTAGGACTTTAAAGAGCGAGAGAAAAAGAAGAGCTAGCATTTCTCTCCCCATGTCTTTAAAATGTAACTGTTCTGCCTGGGCTCTCGGGAACTTATCTGATCATCTGTAGTCCCTGCAGCTGAGGAATAAAAAAAAGAGGAGGCCTTTTAAAACTCTAGCAGGAAAACTATGAGATCTCTGGCTCAGTCTTTATGTAAAAAGTAATGTGTAAATGAACTCTGTTTAACTGACTTAAAGGAAATTAAGTGCTTATATAAATTCTCAGAAATATAGAAGAAATTGTCCAGAATAAATTTATTAATCTGTGGTATTGAAGCCAGTTTAAACTTGTGGGCTTGATTACTATGGTTACTATAGATATGTCTTTAGCTCTCTCAGTATTAGATATCATTTATTGTATCTAGGGTTACTGAAAGCTAATAAGTGCATATTGTTTCTGTTATAACATTTATCAACCAGGAAAATGACACGATGAAATTTTAAAGCAAATGTAACTGAGATAAGAGCTTTTAGGTAAACTCTAGGAGTAAATTATGCTTGGAGAATGTCTATCAAAGTCTCTCTGGATTTTGGTTGCTTGAAACTTTTAATTTTGCTAAATGAAATGAAATGATAGGGATTTATTTAATATCTAGGTCATTTCAAATAAGATAAAACATTGGAACATTAATGGCCAAACAGGTTTAAGATGGTTTAAGTTCATCTACTTTTGTTGTCTTATGAGAAACTTAAAAGATGTTTTTGGGTTTATTAGACACATATCTTCCACACATTGAGGAAATTTAAACGACTTTCTGACGGGCATTTCAGGAGAAGTTTCTAATCTAGGGTCGTTCCTGTGCTGATGAATAATCTAGGTCTGGGAAGCTTGCCATCCCCTCAACGTCTGCTAGTGGCACTTGAGCTTTCTGGGGGGCTTTTCCAGTGCTGGAACCTGAATTCCCCATGAACTGCACCCCAAGCCTGGGGCACGCTAAATTAAACTGCACAAACAGCACTCGCTTCACGTGCCCCAGGATCTCCCCCTCCCCTTCTGAGGTGTAACTACACCAGATACTCCACCTCTTAAACAGCAAAGTATGTTTCAACCCAGGTCCTTGGACCCTTTAATCAAGAGAAATTGAGGCCAGACAAGAAATTCAGGCAAGGTTTTTTTGAGACCCATGCTTCAATACCAGGGAGCAAGAACAAGAAAGAGGTGCCCTTGCTTGCTCCTGGAGGAAGGGAGGGGCTGGTGCCTTAAATGGAAGGAGGGTAAGGGTGAATGGGTGGATTGGTGGGCCAGCTGGAGGGAAGGTTTGGGTGGTCTCATTACCCCCTTGACTGTGCTACCTGCAGGGATCATGAGCAGCCCTTACTCCTGCACCCAAAACCTCCAAAATGGCACTTTGTTGCCCTTTTGTATCTTGTTCATAACTGCCCCAACTCCTCATTTCTGTAGTTATTTTCGGTCTCCCCTGGTTTCTTTGTGTCTGTTGCTCCAGGAGAGGTCTGTCCAGGTGCAATCACTCCATAGACTCCCACGCCCCAGCCTATCTCATTTCAAGCCTTGCTAAGGATCCAAGAGCCTATCTAAGTCGGAGAAAACAAATTATGAACGGCTACATTTTCTTGGCTTTGACTTTTGTTCATGTGTCTTACATTTATGTTACTAACGTGACCACTTTCTGCAAGGTCTCTAGCAATTTGCTTTTATTTCTTAGAAATGTTTAGTAATTATTTACACAGCTGAGAAACTAGCTGTGGAATCTAAAATACCTATTCCTAGAAATGCTTTGTGAGCTTTGGTATTTGCATAAAACTTCAGTAATAAGGTCACCTGTGCAGTGTTAATAAGGAGTCATCACCTTCTGGAGATAAAACCTGGGCTGGGGCATACTGGGCAAGGAATCTGATTTTATAGGTCCCTGCTTCCCGCATAGTCAGAGGCAAGGGTGGTTGCTACTTATCAGGCTTCCTCTGGAGACTCAGCTTCTAGCCCTCAGTTGGAAATGGGAGAGAATAAGACAACAGCAAAAATAACTTTTATTCCTGATCCAGGTCAGAATTGCAAGTTGATCGTACAGATCTTGGTAATCATCTGAACTACCACATTTTGGAGCCTTTTGCTGGCCTTGACTTTCAAAGTTATCCCAGTCCTCTAGCATTTTACTGACTTCTCAGACCCGTCCCTGACAAGTTCTGATCACTTTTTATCTGCCTGAGCCTTTCAGACTTAGAGGACTTCTGAACTTGCCCTTTGCCTGTGCTGACACCGGATGCCTGCCTCACCCTCAAGTCTTCCACAATCCCCTGGCCTACAGTTTGAGCTGTAAATCAAATTCTGCAGCTACCAGTGAGGAGAGAACTGTGAACTATGTTCTTGAAAGGCTCTATTAGGTCTTCAAGAGAAAGAAAGTTCATAATACAAGATTTTTTTTTCCTATGCGTGGGCAATGGAAGCCTACACAGCTGATTTAAATTGAATTGGAAGCTAATAGAGGAGGCAATAAAGCTTCCTTTTTAGGACAATGAACTTTGGAGTGAGAGGGACCTAGGTTTGAATCCCAGCTCTTTCAATTATTGGCAGCATGTGGGGGCAAGATATTTTCTTCCTAAGTCTGCTTTAAATCACCTGTAAAAATGGAGAGAATAATTACTACCCCATCAGTTTAGTTCAGTCGCTCAGTCATGCCTGACTCTTTGTGACCCCGTGGACTGCAGCACGCCAGCTCTCCCTGTCCATCACCAACTCCTGGAGTTTACTCAAACTCATGTCCATTGAGTCGGTGATGCCATCCAAACATCTCATCCTCTGTCATTCCCTTCTCCTCCCACCTTCAATCTTTCCCAGCATCAGGATCTTTTCAAACGAGTCAGTTCTTGGTATCAGGTGGCCAAAGTATTGGAGTTTAACTTCAACACAGTCCTTCCAATGAATATTAAGGATTGATTTCCTTTTAGGATGGACTGATTGGATATCTTTGCAGTCCAAGGGACTCAGTCTTCTCCAACATCACAGTTCAAAAGCATCAATGTTTCCGTGCTCAGCTTTCTTTATAGGCTAACTCTCACATCCATACATGACTACTGGAAAAACCATAGCTTTGACAAGACAGACCTTAGCTGGCAAAGTAATGTCTCTGCTTTTTAATGTGCTGTCTAGTTTGGTCATAGCATTTCTTCCAAGGAATAAATGTCTTTTAATTTAATGGCTGTAGTCACTATCTGCAGTGATTTTTGGAGCCCCCCAAAATAAACTGTTTCCATTGTTTCCCCATCTATTTCCCATGAAGTGATGGGACCAGATGCCATGATCTTCGTTTTCTGAATGTTGAGCTTTAAGCCAACTTTTTCACTCTCCTTTCACTTTCATCAAGAGCTGTTTAGTTCTTTCTCACTTTCTGCCATAAGGGTGGTGTCATCTGCATATGAGGTTATTGATATTTCTCCTGGCAGTCTTGATTCCAGCTTGTTCTTCCTCCAGCCCAGCATTTCTTATGATGTACTCTGCCTATAAGTTAAATACGCAGGGTGACAATATCCAGCCTTGATGTACTCCTTTTCCTATTTGGAACCAGTCTGTTGTTCCATGTCCAGTTCTAACTGTTGCTTCCTGACCTACATACTGGTTTCTCAAGAGCCAGGTTAGGTGGTCTGGTATTCCCGTCTCTTTCAGAATTTTCCACAGTTTGTGGTGATCCACACAGTCAAAGGCTTTGGCGTAGTCCTACTATGTACCATAGTCCTACCACCTATGTATTTCATGAATAACGTATAATGTGTTTATCATAGTGCCTTGTGCATAATCAGCACTTCGTAAGTACTCGTTGCCGTTTGTTAGGTTTATGTGGCTCCTTTTCTGCAAAATTCAGCCCAGCCTATCCGACCCTAATATCCACTCTCTTTCTGTTGTGTCAGGTGGCTTCAGTTTTTGACCTCAGATCAATCAGTTGGCTCACAAGATATCTCTTCATTTATAGACTGCTTCCTGTTTTTTCTATTTCAATGGCTATATTTTTCATTCCTAGAAGTTTGATTGAATTCTTTTAAAAGTGGCTTTTTAAATTTTATTTTGACTGTCTAATTTTGGAGGGAGCTCTTTTGTATACCTCTTAAGCTATTTAACATACTTGTCTGATGTGCGTGTGTTCATATGTGTCCAACTTTTTGTGACCTTTGGGACAGTAGCCCCCTAGGCACCCTCCTCTGTCCATAGGATAGTATCAATGAAATGGATTATCTGATTTCTTTAGGGCTTAATTCTACCCTTTGTGTTTCTGCTGACACAATAGATCAGTTTGGGGGGATATGTTTTTAGTTTTGGATGTAGAGTTCATCTGGAGAGGGTCATTATCTGTAGAAATCATGTTCATTTTTTATTGTGGATGTTTGCCTATGAGAATGGTGGTATTTTCTTCTTATAGGTACTTCAGGAGTATTGGAAGTCTGAAATCTGTTTTGTGTAATATTCCAGCTTGGAGATTTCAGGATTATATGAATGAAACCAATTACAGCTTCAGATATACATGTGGTACAAGTTGGTGTTTGCAGACTTTTCCTAACTGCAAACTGTTTGAGGAAGACAAGGCTGGCATCTGTCTTTGGAGATAGGTAGATTATTTCTAGCTTATCCTTTCATTGTATGGTCATTCTTCATAGATTCTGTTGTTTGCCAAGTGACTAAGTTCTGACTCTCCCCCCCTTGCATAAGCACAAGACCTCGTGTCTTATTATAGCATGGGCATTCAGACTAAAGACCCAGGATTACTGAGAGTAACCATGTCTGCCTCTGGTCACTTCAGGGCAACTACAATACCAGCACACATGCCTATAACCTTGTTTTTGAGTTTTTTATTCATTTCTGACCTCTGAGGATTTCTTTATGATCTCAAGCCATGCATCTAAATGAATGTTGGTTACATTTTATCTAGCATTTATAAACATTTGCAGAAGGAATTTTTTTTTTCAGAATGTCTACTGTGCATATGTTTGGACCACAAGTCTGCAATGGGAGACTTCTCCCACTGCTCAAGACAGCCCATCCTTAAAGCTTTCTTTACCGTGAATGTCTTCAAGGCTGTTGCTCATGGGAGCTGGCTGGCCCTGGGATTGTTGTGTGTGTGTGTTGTTTTTTTTTTAACAACTTGAGGGGTTTCTTTTAAGCCTTTGTGGATTAACTGTTTCCTGCCCATTAGACACAGGTAATCTTTAAAGTGGTCTTCGTCATTTCGACTGAAACTATAAAGTATTAAGCAATATTCTAGGTGATTTCCATTCCTCTTAATTTATATGTTTCTGCTCCTGGCAGTATTTTCCCCAAGAAAATAAGAGAAGTATCTGATTATATGTGCATGAATTTCCTATGAGACCTTAACAGTATTGGAGTCTGAAGAACAGAGAGAGACGTGCATTTCCTGGGCCACATGAACCATGGAAGGGAGACCCATTCTTACTGCTTTGGGTAGTGACAGCTAATTTTCCTTCAAGAAATGATTGGTCATCTCCATCACCAAGCCCACTAGGCCTTACCTCACTAAAAGCAAAAAGCTAAAATGATTTGTCAGAGCGGAAACGGAACACATATCAGTTAAAGTGTACACTGCCACTTTCCTCCACCACTTTTTATACCAAAATGAGCTTCAGATCTTCTCAATAAAAGTCATCAGGTCTGTGCAATCCAGACAGCCTCTCTTTGGCCTGGGAGATGTGTCTGTTTTGTTTCATATCACCTCATTCTGCAGTAAATTGTGACTTCTGGGGCACAGGGGCAGTGCAATTACTGAGCTACTCTTTAAAGAGCTTAGGCTTCAAGAGTGAAGGAGCAAAATGTTTGCTGATTGGCAAGAAGCCATGGGATTATTTTATTTTAACTAAAGATATATGAGGCATGGAGGAAAGCACATCCACTTTGGAATCAGTTAGAAATGAATTCCAGTCCCAGTTCTGTAACTCATGAGCAGTGTGATACTTGGCAAGCTACTAAGCCTCAAATATATGAGTTAGAATCAATTTGCAAGGCATAGGTAGCTCATATGGTGAAAGGCCTGACTTGGGGGCAGCATGGTACCATGGAGAAGATCTTAGAACCATCTGGATATAGCTTCGAATTTGGGTTCTGCCATTTTCTTTTGTCTAACATGGGGGCAGCGATACCTCCTATACAAAGTTGTTGTAAGGATTAAAGTCAACGAGGAAAATCTCGATTAAGCAGTTGGTTCACAATGTGAGGGACTTCTAGTGGCTCAGATAGCAAAGAATCTGCCCGCAAAGTGGGAGACGTGGGTTCGATTCCTGGGTTGGGAAGATTCCCCTGGAGAAGGGAAAGGCTACCCACTCCAGTATTCTTGCCTGGGAAGTCCCATGGACAGAGGAGCCTAGAGGGCTATAGTCAATGGGGTCACAAAAAGTTGGACACCACTGAGCGGCTTTGACTTTCTTCCACGATATGAGCTCCTCATCTCTCTGGTTAGACAGGTCTTAGCTCAGTACACACCAGTTCTGGGCCCTTGCTCTTTGAGGCACTCAGCAATTCTACCCTTCGAGTGCCCTCTGTGCAGGAAGAAGATATTTGCTTAGTTTTTCGCTCCAGCTTAGATGCCCCTTTCATTCCCCTTCCTTCAATTTTTTTTTTTTCCTCCCCCTAGACAGAGGGTTATTGGAAGCTGGGAATGACTCCAAGCCAGCAGGCCACTTCCTGCTGACCACCTGGCCCTCCCACGGAGCTTTCCTTCTTACAGCCTGTGGGGTTGTGACAGCAGGGCCCAGGCGAGAGGCTGCTGGCTGAGGCCTGGCCTTAGATTCCTGAGAGGCCTCTGGAATTTTCTGGAGACAGACTGGGCTGTGTGAGCAGCCTGCAGCCTGGAACAGAGTGAACAAGAGTGTATGGCAGGCTGTTCCTTTGAGCCCTCTCCCTTCCCGAGGCTTGTGGTTTTAAAGCTTTAATCGCTGAGATCAGAGCCACTCTGTTTGAATGCAGGGCCAGCCCAGCCCAATGCAGGTGACGGCGGCTCCTTCCAGAGGCCCTCAGCCTGGCCCCGAGAAGAGGTGGCTTCAGGGCCCCGGACCTCCCGTGGGGCTTGTGTTTCCCTTCCTATTAAATCCTCCCTGAGCTCAGAAGGCCGCTCCACTTTCCCGTTTCTCCAGCTCTGCCTCTGGTGTCTTTAAAGGCTTCAGTGTTTCCTCAAATTAAGAGACCCAGCTGCTCAAGGCCCTTTGTTCTGTGTCTCTAGGATGACCTTTCAGATAATTCATTCCCACTTGCAGGGGCTGAGCTTTGCTGGTATTTAGACTCCGAGCTTCCTTGGCGAATCGGAATTTATTATCCTCTTTGTGAGGGGACTATGAGGTGCTTTCTCTCCAGGGATGGCGATCTTCTGGGTGAGTGACACATGGGCTGGCCCTGGCGCCCTAATCCTGGCAAGGCCTGTTTCCAGGTTGTGTCTCCATGGGCCCCCAGACACTCTGTGTGTGTCAGCGCACATGGAAAATAAAGACTTTCAGATCTCAGGATTGTTCTGGGATAAAGGAATCAGATTGGAGTTAAAGGAACATGGAGTCTTCTTGGCTTCACTTGAACAGCTTTGCTAGAGCTGTTTAAGTATTCTTGCAGATCTGGTTGTCTTGTTGACTGGACTCTCACTGTAGTGAAACACACATCAAATACATCATTTTAGTCATTTAAGTGGACAGTTCAGTGTCACTAAGAACCTTCACATACTTGTGCAACTGTCACCACCATCCGTCTCCAGAAATTTTTCATCTTCCCGAACTGAAACTGTGCTCATTAAATACTAACTCTCCATTCCCCACTCCTCCCAGCCCTGGAAAATCACCATCCTACTTCCTGTCCTATCCATTCATCTACTCAGGTTATCTCACATATGTCAAACCACACAATATTTGTTTAACAATATTCTGTTGTGTAGATATGCACATATTCTTTATCCATTCACCTTTTGATGGACTTTTGGGTTGTTTCCAACTTTTGGCTGTTGTGAATAAAGTTGCTAAGGACATTTGTGTACAGATATCTGCTCAGGTCCACTACTTTCAGTTCTTTTGGGTGTATACCTGGAAGTGGAGTTGCTAGAGCATGGAGTAATTCTATGTTTAATCTTTCGAGGCATTACCAGGTGGTTTTCCATGGCAGCTGCACCATTACTTCTTGTCTTGTTTTGTTTTTTCAAATAGTAGCCATCCGAATGGCTGTGTGCGATTGAATTTTGAGGTTCATAAAAATAAGAACTGCCATGCTGATCATTTGTTAAATATTTAGTACTTAGTATGAATTTAACACAAATTATTTCATTGAATCTTCAAAGTAATCCTATGTGTTTTGCTGTTATTTCTAACTTACAGAAGGCCAAACTGAAACTTAGAAAAGTTAAATAACTTGCTCAAAATCAAACTGAAAAGGGGCATAACTGAGAGTCCAGTGCAGGGCTCAGAGTCCCATGTCCATGCTCTTTCCACTAGACAGCTTGTCTTCTTCTTTTTTATTTAAAGAGATCTTTTTTTAAACATTTATTTATTTTTGGCTGCACTGGGTCTTCGTTGCTGTGTGAGGGTTTTCTCTAGTTGCGGCAAGTGGGGGCTACTCTTTGCCATGGTGCGCAGCTTCTCACTGCCATGGAGCTCGGGCTCTGGGGTGCACGGGCTTCAGTAGTTGTGTCGAGAAGGCTCAGTAGTTGTGGTGCATGGACTTAGTTGCTTCACAGCAGGTGGGATCTTCCTGGACCAGGGATCGAACCTGTGTCCCCTGCATTGGCAGGTGGACTCCCAACCACTTTGACTACCAGGGAAGCCTGACAGCATGTCTTCTAACCACATAGTTGTGCTTAGATGAAAACATTTCCCTCACCACCAGTGGACAGAAAAATACAAAATGCTTCAAGATGTAAAGTCAAAGACTTTCCATACGTTTCCCCCCCCCCCACCAACTTGCACTGAAAATATAGTCACCCAGGAAACATTCCAAGCCTGCCTTCAGCCCTTAATAGATGTCATATTGCTGTTCTAGATTCTAAGGCTCTTCCCTCGGGGATCATACCATCTAGTTGGGAGAATACCTCCTAGGTTGATCATGGTACATGGTGCTGTGGATGAGGCCAGAGGAAGTAACTACAGAACAATATGCAGAATGCTATGACCGGGAATAGAGAAAGGGTCTTAGGAGCAGATGAGGAGAATAATCAACTCGTTTCAGCATGAGGACCAAGAGAGAGTTCACATCAGAATCACTGCCTAAATGTTGAAGGCTGAGCTACAACACGCTGGTTGGAGGAATGGTGAGGGCAGAATGTTCCTGTCTTGTGCACAGGAACAAAGGCTCAGGGGATGGAGGGGTGTGGTCTACGTGAAGGGGTGCAAGTATTTCAGTACATCTGTAGCATAAGGGGGCATGTTCCAGAGCGGCAGAAACAGGACAGGAAATATAAATGCAGGCTATTTCATGAAGAGCCTTTTCTGTCCTGCAAAATGTTTCTATTGCTCTTGTAGTTGATGAAGAAGCATGAGAAACCTGTTTTAAGAATGACAGTGATTTGGTCAAATTGCTGTTTTAGGAAATCATTTTTATACAACCTATGGTGGATGGATTAATGCAGAGGTGAGCTAGAAGGTGACATCTGAGACTAGCAGTAGGGAGATTAAAGTATAATTATAGCTTACACAAATTAACTGTTATGTGACTGGACTGTATCAAAATCATATACATTACTCATTTGATTTCCATAACTCTGAAAAAGTATTATTCTGTTTACAGACGGAGAAACTGAGGTTAAGTAACTTCCAGAAGGTCACATTGCACTAAGGGTGTGGCTAACATTCTAATCAGGGCTGTCTTAGCTCACAGCCCAAGGAAGAAATGACAGCTGAAATTAGGATAGCCATTTAGGAAGAAAAGCCTGACTGATACACAGGGTATTTAGAAGGTGGAAATAACTGAAAACGATATGAAAGGAGGGAGAATGAGGTATCAGTGAGGTCTACTGGTGTCTGGTTTGGAGGACTGTGTGTTTTTTGTTTCTATTTCTTTCCCCCACCACCTCCCCTAGGACTGTGTTTGGTCATGACTTTCACTGAGAGGAGAGGCATAAGAGGGTGAAAGGAAAAGATGGTGGGCTCTGTTCTAGATAGGTTGTAAAGCCTCTAGAAACCAAGTGTTCATTAAAGACATGTTTTAAAATAAGAATTTATATGTACTATCTTCTCTTGGAAATGCCAGCCAGTGACAGTTGCACATTTATGTAATATACATAAAGTAGTAATATACAGTCATTCAATTCAGTTCACCCACTCAGTTGTGTCCAACTCTTTGTGACCCCATGAATCGCAACATGCCCGGCCTCCCTGTCCATCATCAAATCCCGGAGTTCACTCAAACTTATGTCCATTGAGTCAGTAATGCCATCCAGCCATCTCATCCTCTGTCATCCCCTTCTCCTCCTGCTCCTAATCCCTCCCAGCATCAGAGTCTTTTCCAATGAGTCAACTCTTCGCATGAGCTGGCCAAAGTACTGGAGCTTCAGCTTTAGCATCATTCCTTCCAAAGAAATCCCAGGGTTGATCTCCTTCAGAATGGACTGGTTGGATCTCCTTGCAGTCCAAGGGCCTCTCAAGAGTCTTCTCCAACACCACAGTTCAGAAGCATCAATTCTTCGGTGCTCAGCTTTCTTCACAGTCCAACTCTCACATCCAAACATGACCACTGGAAAAACCATAGCCTTGAATAGACGGACCTTTGTTGGCAAAGTAATGTCTCTGCTTTTGAATATGCTATCTAGGGTGGTCATAACTTTCCTTCTAAGGAGTAAGCGTCTTTTAATTTCATGGCTGCAATCACCATCTGCAGTGATTTTGGAGCCCAAAGAAATAAAGTCTGACACTGTTTCCACTGTTTCCCCATCTATTTCCCATGAAGTGATGGGACCTGATGCCATGATCTTCATTTTCTGAATGTTGAGCTTTAGGCCAACTTTTTCACTCTCCTCTTTCACTTTCATCAAGAGGCTTTTAAGTTCTTCACTTTCTGCTATAAGGGTGGTGTCATCTGCATATCTGAGTTCATTTATATTTCTCCCAGCAACCTTGATTCCAGCTTGTGCTTCTTCCAGCCAGTGCTTCTCATGATGTACTCTGGATATAAGTTAAATAAACAGGGTGACAATATACAGCCTTGACATACTCCTTTTCCTATTTGGGACCAGTCTGTTGTTCCATGTCCAGTTATAACTGTTGCTTCCTGACCTGCATACAGATTTCTCAAGAGGCAGGTCAGGTGATCCGGTGTTCCCATCTCTTTCAGAATTTTCCACAGTTTATTGTGATCCACGCAGTCAAAGGCTTTGGCATACTCAATAAAGCAGAAATAGATGTTTTTCTGGAACTCTCTTGCTTTTTCCATGATCCAGTGGATGTTGGCAATTTGATCTCTGGTTCCTCTGCCTTTTCTAAATCCAGCTTGAACATCTGGAAGTTCACGGTTCACATATTGCTGAAGCCCGGCTTGGAGAATTTTGAGCATTACTTTACTAGCGTGTGAGATGAGTGCAATTGTGCAGTAGTTTGAACATTCTTTGGCATTGCCTTTCTTTGGGACTGGAATGAAAACTGACCTTTTCCAGTCCTGTGGCCACTGCTGAGTTTTCTAAATTTGCTGGCATATTGAGTGCAGCACTTTCATAGCATCATCTTTCAGGATTTGAAACAGCTCAGCTGGAATTCCATCACCTCCACTAGCTTTGTTAGTGATGCTTTCTAAGGCCCACTTGACTTCAGATTCCAGGATGTCTGGCTCTAGGTGAGTGATCACACCATCATGATTATCTGGGTCGTGAAGATCTTTTTGTACAGTTCTTCTGTGCATTCTTGCCACCTCTGTTTAATATCTTCTGCTTCTGTTAGGTCTATACCATTTCTGTCGTTTATCGAGCCCATCTTTGCATGAAATGTTCCCTTAGTATCTTTAATATTCTTTAAAAGATCTCTAGTCTTTCCCCTTCTATTGCTTGAAGGTACTCAATTTTCTTTTTTACTAATATAGATCAATGATCAAAAAAGTTTGGAAGTTGGGAGTAAGGAATTAAGAGATGCACACTACCATATGGATAAACAAGGTTTTCCTGTATAGCACAGGGAACTATATTCAGTATCTTCTAATAACTATGATGGAAAAGAATTTTTAATATATATATACAGACACACATGTATAACCAAATCACTTTGCTGTATACCTGAAACTAATACAACATTGGAAATCAACTATACTTCAATTAAAAAAAGAAAAACCTAAAAAACTGTTTGGGAACTACTAATCTTATAATAGATTTATAGAAAGCAAGATTAAAAGTATATTCGGTGACAAAGCATTGCCTAAAACACAAAGAACAATATTTCATGCTATATGGTTTTCTCGACCACTTGGTCCCACTTATACACAGTCTGTGTTCTGTTACTCGTTGGTATATTTATTAGTTACAAATACCCAACACTGGTGAATCTATTCCATGCTCTTGGTCATCACTCCTTATATGCTGTTTGAATCCCTGGTCACATTTGATTAATTTTAACTTACTTTCTTTTAGAATTAACCCTGCAAATCTATTCTCTATAGAGTCTCAGATCTATAAAGATCTTTTAAAAATAGAATTTGTCCATTTCATTTCATTGTTTCAAAATCTTTCAGTGGCTCCATATTGCCCATATGGCACTCAAAAGCTTGGTCACCTGTGTCTTCCTTTTCTCTATCAGCTACAATGAGACATTCAGAGATATAAGCACACACTGCCACTTCCCAGTACTGTTTTTCATGCCCAGTGCCATCATTATTTCTTATTGATCTAGAAACCATCAATTTATCCATCCAAACCTTGATTTTTTTTTTTTCTCCTCTAAGAACTCCCCTCCACCAGAGATGTTATTTTCCCATGTCTAAAATATATTAAAATACATACCTGTTTAATACTGTACTAAAAATACATTTGATGTGCCTGTTTCATGCCATAGACTGTGAGCTCCTTAAGGGTTAAGGACTCTAGTCTCTCACAGTCGCTTATATATCAAATACAAGAAAGGCTTCAACAGATGTTGGTGAGCTAAATGATTATTTATTATAAAACTGTATAAGTTAATATATGTGAAGCCTGTAATGATGACCCAACCCCTAATAGGTTATAATAGCTCTCTTTATAGTATTTACTGCTACTATTTTCCCCTGCATAATTTCTTTCTGATTTTGTCATCCAGGTAGATCAAAGGAAAGAATGATGTCATCCCATTCATTCATAAAACCTATTCTAAATGCTTAGTCAATTTCTTCCCATATTCATTCACCAAGCATTTGTGATCTCCACAGTTATTTTCTTCTAACCATGTGGAGTGGAGCCCTCTGAGTACATTCTGACACCCCTCTGTAGCATGAGTATATTTCCTTTCTTTTCCTCACCAATCCTTATGACTTTTCTGGCTTTTTCAATGATGTCTTCCGTTTCTCTTGGATCTCAGATATTCTTTGCAATATTAATCTTTACTGCAAAAGATCACCACCTGTTTTGTTATGGATTTATCTCTGCAGATTTCACCCAAATAAAATGGAACACCATACTTCTGCAACTGAACGTGGTAGTTTGTTTTTCTTCTGTGAGGTTGAACATTTATTGATGAATCCGTATTGTACTGACAGCAACTTCTTCAATAATTTCATGGGTTGCGTCGCACTTGGTAATAGTGCATGCCCATGGGCAGGGAGAACTATGCAAATATCAATAATAATTATGCTCGGTGTATGCAAATTCCACCAGGTATTTTCAGAAATTAATCTTCCAAATTACTTTTGCACAATTCAGGAAAATTGAAATGTGTATTTAAATAATTGTTGAAAATTTTCTAGCAATGTCCTCATTTAAATCATCCAGTTAAGGTGCTATTACAAACAAAAGGATTGTAGACATGTCAGACCCAGCAGCCATACTGTCAAAACAGAATTATAGAGATCATGAGAGTTATGCTTTGTTTGTAGACAATTTACCAGGGATGACATTGTTTGGATTATTTTGTTTGGTTTAACAATTTATTACTAATATTCCTCAAAAGTCATTGCTAAAAAGAAGCATTACTGTTTCACTTGTTCTTGTACTCATTTATCTATTCTTCATGTGTGAAGATCTCCATTTATCGGCCCATCAACCCATCAAGTGCATGTTTATTAACACATTATTGACCAGAGATATATTACCACCATAGGCATTAGTTTCTGCAAAACTCCCCCAATCGTTAATGTGTTAAGCATGGCTGTGTGTTGGGATGATGAGCTAGACTAAATTAGAGGAATAGAAAAACTTTTTGACTTGGGTCTCCAGCCTAATGTGGGCCACAAATTTATTGGTTTAAGATCCTTACATTTCCTCCTTGAGTTTAATATCAACTGTAACTTTTTAAGAAACCTAGGTTTTAGGAGTGGGGGGTGGACAATAACTAGTGCATTGAAAGTGTTAACGGCTCAGTCGTGCCTGACTCTTTGCAACCCCATGGACTGTAGCTTGCCAGCCTCCTCTATGAAATTCTTCAGACAAGAATACTACAGTGAGTAGCCATTCCCTTCTCCAGAGGATCTTCTCAACCCAGGGATCAAACCATGGGTCTCCTGCCTTGCGGGCAGATTCTTTACTATCTGAGCCACCAGGGAAAGCCAATTAGTACATACAAAGATAAAATACTTTAGTGTCTTCTTTTGCTTTCCTGTAGTTTTAAGCAATCAAATTATGACCAGGGATTTAAATGCTAAAGGGGACCCTAGATTTCTGGCTTCCTTGAATACTTGAAACAAGGTTCTCAGAGGAAATATCACTGGATTAGTGGGTAAAGCATAGAAAGATACGCTAGTCCCGCCCACAGGATGCTGCCATCTCCTAGACCTGAGGGACAAAGAACGGTAAGCCTGTGATCTTAATCCCTGTGGTCTCAGAGCACTGTAACCACAAACCAGGGACATTTTTGAGGAGCGAGGGCTCTACTTTCAGGGACTATTAAGATGCTTCCAGGAGGTTCTGAAAATGGGTTGTGGAAATGGGTTTTACAGATAAGATGGTGAAGACAGCTTTGAAAGAAAGATGTTCTAGAGCTTTTCACCAGGTCTTAACGATTCACCTCATCTGTAAGATGGGGTTGGTGACACCAACCTCAACGATTTGGGGGAGGATTTAGCTTGTGTTTGCCAGAGTGTTTATTAAGTTATATTAAACAGGAACCCTAGTAGAAGAGATGGCCTAGGGCAAAGAAGGCCCAGAAGGAGGAGGAAGAAAGACATGTTTGAAGACTGGTGATGAGGCCAGTCTGCCTAAATCTTGGGGTTCTTCTATTGAAAATGACACTGTTTGTCTACTTGGTGCCCTTGAAATTGTGACTTCAGTCAATTCAGTTGAGTTGCTGAGTCAGGTCCGACTCTTTGCGACCCCATGGACTGCAGCACACCAGGCTTCCCTGTCCATCACCAGCCCCCAGAACCTGCTCAAACTCATGTCCATCAAGTGAGTGATGCCATCCTATGGTTTCATCCTCTGTTTGTGAATTTGTGACTTAGGCAATTACAATCCAAACAGCCATCTTTAAAATGATTCAAGAAAACGTGCTGCCCCCAGAGGTGGGAGGGAAGATGCAGAAATGTCTGCCAGGAAGGTTTTCGTGGTTCTTTGTTGACTGATGGTTCTCTATTCATTTAACTGTTTCTTACCAGTTTTCTTCCCAGGGATGTCTTCCTGGTAGAGATACATATCTCTTTGGCTACAGGTCCTAAGTCAGCTAAATTATTCTTCATAATGAACACACTTGTGATCTAGAACATGAGTTCAAAATATCCTCATTGTTTCTATTGTGATGTGATAAACCAGTATAGCATTCTAGTTTTTTTTTTTTTAAAGAAACATTGATACTATTCCTTCAAATAAATCGGTAATATTATCATTATTGACTCACTTGTTGTTGCTGTTCAGTTGCTCAGTTGTGTCTGACTCTTTTCAACCCCATGGAGTGCAGCACACTAGGCTTCCCTATCCTTCACTATCTCCCAGAGTTTGCTCAGACTTAAGTCCATTACGTTGATGATGCCATCCAACCATCTCATCCTCTGTTGCCCTCTTCTCCTTCTGCCCTCAATCTGGATGGGTTGTCATTCCCTCCTCCAGGGGACCTTCCTGACCTGGGAATCAAACATGTGTCTCTTATGTCTCCTGCATTGGCAAACAGGTTCTTAACCTCTAGCACCATCTGGGAAGCCCTGACCCATTTGGTGGAAACAGTTCTATCCTAGTCGGTAATAACTAGGTTCTCCAATCAGACAATCTATTGCTGTGTTTCCCTCCACTTTCAAGTGCAGGTTAGCTTTTCTTCTCTGGTCTTCCATGACTACATTGTGACCTTCCAGATGGCATACTGATGACAGAAGTCAAAGAGAATCGTAGAGACCCCTCATAAGAGGCACAGAAAGACAGGGCGGCGTCTTTCTCATCTTTCAATTATTCACTCAACAATCATCTTTTTAAACTCATTCAACAACGACCAAGTACCTGCTTGGTGGCTGGTGCTGTGTAGGACCCAAAAGAAAGCTCAAAGAGATATCATCTGTACCTTCAAGGGACAGTTGTGGGGAGGATGGTTAATAATACTCATAGCCAGTGTTTTAATGAAGATATTCAGGTGTCACAGAAGCTTTTGGGAGGGAATGACCAACTCAGCCTGGGAGAGCTGGGAAATCCTCATAGGAGGTGATGTTACCCTGAACTACAAAGAGGAGAAAGGAAAGAGATGAAGGGCATTCTGAGCAGAAGGAATTATTACTTCAGAGAAAGATCAGGCCATAGAAAGGTATACAGCTCTAACAGGTTCAGAGAAGGGGAATATAACATTTTATAAAGGGGATAAAAGAGACTCTTCAAGGAGGAAGCAGTATTTAAAATGGGCCATGACATTTCAGAAGGCATGGAGGGTGCTACAGAGAGCATTTCAGATGGAGGGAATAGTGTGAACATTGGTGTGGAGGTGGGAAATTTCAAGAGGGCATTTGGGAACATGGATGGCTCAGGTATGCTTAGAATGTAGGCTGGTGTAGTTCAGACTGGAAAGGTCAGGTGCAATTGGATGGTGGAGGACATCCAATGTCAGAGGGCTCGGGACCTAATCCTATTACATGGTAGGAGTCACCACCATTTGAATTTGGGGAAATGCAAGTCCACTCAGTTTAATCCTACCAATATTTTCTAAGCCTTTGCTCTGACCCAGATACTGTGATAGGATCTAAGGACACAACATGAATCGGGCATGTTGCCTGACCTCTTGAATCTCTCAGTAAACTGTATCTGTGTATGTCTACACCTACTCGTACACCTGTGACTATACCTCCATCCATGTCTCCATCCCTCTCAGTCGGCCTCTGTATCCGATCTATAGCTATGGAGAGATTAACCCGAGTAGTGATGTGTGGGATGCTTTGAAGCAGAAGAGGTGAGATGGGGGCGGCAATAAGTATTAGACATGCAAGTGAGAAGGCCCCGCACCAATCCAGCTGGGAGGGTGTGAACAAGAGGATCTTGCAGTGTAGCAAGATCTCTGTCTTTGGAGCCCAAGGAATTTGGATCTGAATCCAGGCTCTGCAGTGAACTCTCACTCAGAATTTCTTCAAGTGATTTCCTCAGCCTTATTCCCCTCAACTGTAAAGCAGGATAATTATATTTCTCTTTGAGGATGGATGAGGAGATTAAAGATGATGCATGTGGCCCTGGCTGGCATCAGGGGTTTGCAATGTTGGAGCATCACTCTTGTTCGGAAAAAAGTGGATATGTTAGCCCAGGAAGAAAGGTAGGTTTGGTGGCTTCAGCAGGGAATAAGGATGTGGGTTGATTCAGCCCAACCTTGGACCTCTCTGTTCACCTTCCCAGGTAAGGAGCATGAATATTCTTTGCTTGGCTGGCAGAGCCAGGCTCAGCTTGGGAGACCCTTTCATGGGCCATGCTTCCCATGTCACCAGTGAACCCACTGCCTTGGAGCCTCTGCACGGCTCTGGCAGGGAATGGGGCTGCAGCCGCAACTGGGCCAGGTCGCTCCATCTCCAGCAAACATTTACAATGGCTCCGTGCCTGTTGCTCCCGCTCTGACACACAGGAAGCTGAGAGCCGGGCCAGTGAGTGGCAGCCAAGCAGATGCTGCCAACATGGCAGACAGCAGCCAGGGGAGGCCCTGAGCAGGAGTGCGGGTTGCTTCTGACTGTGGGGAATCTCCTCTGCACTCAGCCTCACAGCTGTGGCGGCAGCCTCTCCTAGGACCTCAACTGAAGTCTCTAAGCAGCAGGACCGTCTCTCGGGCCCTGGCTCTTCCTGGCTGATGTCAGGTGGCTTCCAGAGGTGACCGTGCCACCGTGAATCAGGGGAAGCTGGGGCAGAGGGTGGGAACATGGTGGGATGATTCCAAAGGCAGATTGTGCTTAGGGGTTCTTGTGCGTCCAGTAGCGAGACTCATCTCTGTGATCATTAGCATTTGTTAGCAGTTGAGTGCTGTGGAAGTTGAAGTGTCCAGCTCTTTAGAGGTGGAAAGGAGAGAGGAAGGAAGGAAAGAGGCTGGGGGAGAAGGAGGGAGGAAGAGAGAGGAAGAAAGAAAAGGAAAACCCTTTTCGACAGTATAAAACCTGCCACCACAGAAAATGCTAAGATAACATCAAGATCTCACTGAATGTTAAGTTGAAAAAAGAAGGGTGGTAGTTCAATATGCAGTTATTTTTACCATTGATATATGAGATACAAATAACCTCAAAAGCAGAAATAAATAGTAAAAGTAAAATAATCAGGAAGTAAGGAATTTTAAGTACTTACTATCTCTGTTCTTAATTTCAGTATAATTTTATATGATTTAATTTTTAAGAATGGCTCAGTTTAACAACTGGCTCACAAAATTCTTGACTTTTCAGAGCTTCTCTGTTTTACCTCCTCTGGAGAATAAATCTCCAGTCTTTTCATTTCATATTTGAAGAAAATTTGCCTGGCTGGTATATTGTAGAGGATCTGAGGATCTGATTTTTAATTAATGAGGTGAAATTCGCATAACATAACATGAACCATTTTAATTCAGTGGTGTTTAGTACATCCACAAGCTTGTGCAACCACCACCTTCAACTAGTTCCAAAACGTTTCAACCATGCCAAAATAACACTTTCATATTTGTTTCCTAGGGCTGCCAAGTATTAAGAGTCTGGGTGGCTTAAACAACAGAAATTCACTTTCTCTTGGTTCTGGAGGTTAGAAGGCTGAGATCCAGGTGTCAGAAGGACTGGTTACTGCTGAAGGCTCTAAGGGAAGGGTCTGCTGCTGGCCTGGCTCCTCAGTGTGGAGATGACCATCTTCTCCCTGTCTTCATGTGGTCCTTCTATCCATATGTATCTGTGTTAAAATTTCCTCCTCCCATAAAAATACCAGGCATATTGGTTAGGGCCCACCTTAAAAGCCTCGCTTTAACTTGATAAACTCTTTATAGACCCTCTCTCAAATCTGGTTACATTCTTCAGTACAGGATGTTTGGACCTCAATATATGAATTTGAGGGGGGCAGTCACGATTCAGCCCATTACAACTCCCTGTCCTCTGTACTCCACCCCCAGGCTCTGATAACCAATAATCTGTGTTCTGTCTCTACAAGCTTAACCTATTCTGAATATTTCATGTACATGAAATCATACAATACGTGACCTTTTGTGTCTGGCTTCTCTCACTCAGTGTAATGTTCTCATTTCCATGGGAGTGTGCAGCTCACAGGAATATCATTACTCATATGTGTTGTGGTTGAAAAAAATGAGAACCAGTGGTCTAAAAAGCTACCAAGAACAACTGCTCTAGAGTTAAGTGATTCTCTTGGGGGCCGCAAAACTGACCAATATTTGGCAGAAAATCTTGCCCCCTCTTGCCTGGAAAATCCCATGGGCAGAGGAGCCTGGTGCACTGCAGTCCATGGGGTCGCTAAGAGCCAGACACGACTGAGCGACTTCATTTTAACTTTTCACTTTCATGCATTAGAGAAGGAAATGGTGACCCACTCCAGTGTTCTTGCCCAGAGAATCCCAGGGATGGAGGAGCCTGGTAGGCTGCAATCTATGGGGTCACACAGAGTTGGACATGACTGAAGCGACTTAGCAGCAGTAGCAACAGCAGCATTTACTAAACTAGAGGCAAGTAGACTAGTCAAGAGATCACTGAAATAGTTGAGGCAAGATGGTTTTAAGCCGTGGACTGGTGCAAATGAAGAGAAGTTTTATCAAAGGATCAGAAAATGTAAATCACTCCCTGAAGCTTCAGTTCAGTCGCTCAGTCGTGTCCAACTCTTTGTGACCCTATGAATTGCAGCACGCCAGGCCTCCCTGTCCATCACCAACTCCCGGAGTTCACTCAGACTCATGTCCATCGAGTCTGTGATGCCATCCAGCCATCTCATCCTTGGTCGTCCCCTTCTCCTCCTGCCCCCAATCCCTCCCAGCATCAGAGTCTTTTCCAATGAGTCAGCTCTTTGCATGAGGTGGCCAAAGTACTGGAGTTTCAGCTTAAGCATCATTCCTGAAGCTTAAGTATTGCATATTTGAAAGCATATGGAGGTATAAAGACAATTAAATATCACTTGTTATACCAGAACTCAGTGATAAATACTGTAAGCCTTTTGACATAACCTATGTTTCTATCAAAGAATTACATAAGCAAAGAAAAGTGTACAGATAGTATAATTTTAGAAAATTATTAATAAAATACCTCATGCATCCAGAATTCAGAGCATAATGTAAAATTGCCAGTACTCTGGAAGTCTCTCTCATGCCTTGCCTACCAAAGATAATAATTACTAGGTGTGGCCTATTTTTGAGCTCTCTATAAAGTTCACATTATGTTATTTTTCCTTTTTGGATTTCCCCCCTTATCTTCTGTGAAATTGATCTATGTAGTTATGTGAAATAGTTGGCTTTCATTTTCCTCCTATTCTATTTTATGAATACATGTCACATGTTAGTCACTCAGTCATGTTGGACTCTCTGCAACCCCATGAACTGTAGCCCGCCAGGCTTCTCTGTCCATGGGATCCTCCAGGCAAGAATACTGCAGTGGGTAGCCATTTCCTCCTCTAGGGGGTCTTCCAGATCCAGGGACTGAACCTGGCTCTCCTACATTGCAGGTGGATTCTTTACCATCTGAGCCACCAGGGAAGAATGAATACACCAAAAATCATTAATAGCTCTTATGACTTACAGGCATTTGGGTTATTATAGTATTGTTGGCATAAACATTCTTGTTCTTTTATTATTATTTTATTTTTAAAGCATTTTACAATTTTATCCTTACAGTATAATGGCTTTAGTTTCTGCTTAACAGCAAAGTGAATCAGCTATATGCGTACATATCCGCTCTCTCCTGAGTCTCCCTCCCACCCCACCCCTCTGGGTCACCACGGAGCAACAAGCTGAGCTCCCTGTGCTATCCAGCAGCTTGCCACTAGCTATGTATTTACACACAGCCGTGTGTATATGCCAATGCCACTTTCACAGTGCATCCCGCCCTCTCCTTCCTTCCCCTACATGTGTGCGTCCACATGTCCGTCCAAGTTCTTTTCTTTTGTGCTCATGTGTACACCACATACTGACACATCTGTATCTGGCGGGTTTTTATCTTTGTGTTGAGTACACATATAGGAGTGGCCTTAGAGTACTTATTCACAAAGATCTTACAGTACAATCCCAAAGAAAGGCAATGCCAAAGAATGCTCAAACTACAGCACAATTGCACTCATCTCACACGCTAGTAATGTTTAAAATTCTTCAAGCCAGGCTTCAACAGTATGTGAACCGTGAACTTCCAAATGTTCAAGCTGGATTTAGAAAAGGCAGAGGAACTAGAGATCAAATTGACAACATCTGTTGGATCATCGAAAAAGCAAGAGAGTTCCATGAAAAGATCTGCTTTATTGACTATGCCAAAGCCTTTGACTGTGTGCGTCACCACAAACTGTGGAAAATTCTTCAAGAAATGGGAATACGAGACCACATGACCTGCCTCTTGAGAAATCTGTATGCAGGTCAGGAAGCAACAGTTAGAACTGGACATGGAACAACAGACTCGTTCCAAATCAGGATAGTGAAGTCGCTCAGTTGTGTCCAACTCTTTGCGACCCACGGACTGTAGCCCACCAAGCTCCTCCGTCCATGGGATTCTCCAGGCAAGAATACTGGAGTGGGTTGCCATTTCCTTCTCCAGGGGATCTTCCAGACCCAGGGATTGAACCCAGGTCTCCCACATTGCAGGCAGACGCTTTAACCTCTGCACCAACAGTGAAGCCCTCAAATGCAAGAATCCAAGTACTAACATCAAAGATTTCAGGGGAGGAAAGGAAGCCAGGTTGAAAGAAGGGGAGGAGGCGGGGCGGGGGTGGAGGGGCGGCAAAAGGGGTGGCCTTACAGACGTCTCCCTGCCACCTATAGATGCCCAGGCATTATGGGACTTTTCCCTGGGCCTCCAGAGAAGGGAGGACTGGAACTCGGCCCTACCAGAAATCAGACCAGACCAGAACCAGAATTCGAGTTCTCTGCTAAGAGAAGGTGATCAGTCTCCAATCCTCAGCTCAGGCTGAGGGCCCTTCGACCAGATTCCTGCATCCAGGACCGGGGGACTAGAAAAACAGAAGGATAGGAAGGGTTAAGGAGAGGGAAAGGGAGAGAGGTCAATAAAGTCTCTTGTTCCTTACCAGTCAGGAAAGGAGTATGTCAAAGTTGTATGTTGTCACCCTGCTTATTTAACTTATATGCAGAGTACATCATGAGAAATGCTGGGCTGGATGAAGCACAAACTGGTATCAAGATTGCTGGGAGAAGTATCAGTAACCTAAAATATGCAGATGACACCACCCTTATGGCAGAAAGTGAAAAAGAAATAAAGAGCCTACTGATGAAAGTGAATGAGGAGAGTGAAAAAGTTGGCTTAAAATTCAGCATTCAGAAAACTAAGATCATGGCACCTGGTCCCATCACTTCATGACAATTAGATGGGGAAACAGTGAAAACAATGACAGACTTTATTTGGGGGGCTCCAAAATCACTGCAGATGGTGACTGCAGCCATGAAATTAAAAGATGCTTGCTCCTTGAAAGAAAAGTTATGACCAACCTAGATAGCATATTAAAAAGCAGAGACATTACTTTCCCAACAAAGGTCCATGTAGTCAAAGCTATGGTTTTTCCAATGGTCATGTATGGATGTGAGAGTTGGACTATAAAGAAAGCTGAGTGCTGAATAATTTATACTTTTGAACTTTGGTGTTGAAGAGTCCCTTGGACTGCAAGGAGATCCAACCAGTCCATCCTAAAGGGGGTCAGTCCTGAATATCTGTAGGAAGGACTGATGCTGAAGCTGAAACTCCAATTCTTTGGCCACCTGATGGGAAGAGCTACTTATTTGAAAATACCCTGATGCTGGGAAAGATTGAGGGCGGGAGGAGAAGGCGATGACAGAGGATGAGATGGCTGGATGTCATCACTGACTTGATGGACATGAGTTTGAGTAGGCTCTGGGAGTGGTGATGGACAGGGAGGCATGGCGTGCTACAGTCCATGGGGTTGCAAAGAGTTGGACATGACTGAGTGACTGAACTAAACTAGAACTGAATTAGAGTACTTATGTTCAGGTTTGGGAAATCCCTGTCAAAGAATTTTCCAGAGCTATTCTACCACTTTATATTCTTCCCGATGGTATGTGAGTGTTCAGGTTTTTCCACATTCTCACCAGTACTTGGTTAATGTCACCACAGAGATTGATTAGTGGTACAAAGTTGGGCTTTTAGTTTCCATTTCCCTTCTGATTTATGATGGCGAGCTTTTCACATGTTTATTTGCAATTCAGAAATTTCTTTTGAGAAGTTCCTGATTGTCTTTGCCAGGTTTTTTTTTTTGC
>SJYQ01000488.1:847241-903417 GCA_006410935.1 Redunca redunca | reverse complement strand
TTTTTTTTCTTCCATGTGTCCAGTTTTAAAAATATTTACCTATCCTTTGGATATAATCTACATTATTGTCTAAAAGTTTTATTGTTTCAACTTTCATATAAAGCCTATGATCTATCTAGAATTAATCTTTATGGTACAAGATAGAAGTCTAGTTTCTTGATCCTTATGAATGTCCAATTAATCCAGCACCATTTATTTATTGAGCAGACCATATTTTTTCTTGGCTATGGTGCCTTTGTCATAAATCAAGAGATGGTATATGTGTGGCACCATTTCTAAACTGTTTTACTCTATTCCCTTCATCTATCTTTCTGTTGTCTTAATATAGCTCTTTAAAGAAGAGCTTTATATCTTGATATCTAGTAGAATAAGTCCTTTAAAGTTTTTCTTTAAGATTAGTTTTGTTAGTTCAAGCTATTTCCATTTCCAACAGAACTTTAGATTGATTTTGTCAGTTTTCTCAGGATTTGCTGGGACTTCACTAGAAACTAGTTGTGTGTGCGTGTGCATGTTAAAACCCATGGGCAGGTTCTGAATTTTGGCAACTGTTTCTTCTGCACTGAGATAATGATATGGCTATTCTCCTGATAGGGAACTGTACATATTGGTGGTTGAAACTTATACCAACCTTCCGTTCCTGAAACAAACCCAATTTGATGCACTATTCTTTTTATAGAAACTTGTTAATCTTTTGTTTGGTATTTTTCATATATGGTCATAAGAGAAGTTGCCCTGAATTTCACTTTCTGAAAATGTTTCTTATCAGATTTTGTATCAAAATTATGCTGGACTCATCATGATTTGGAAGTATTTCCTCTTTTTCTAGTCTAAGATTAAAAAAAAAAGACAGTTATTCCTTAAATATTTATAAGAATACACAATTGAGAATCACTTGGATCTGGAGAATTTCCTATAGGAAGGACTCTTTTTTACACATAGGCTGTTCAGTTTTAAAAATTCTTCTTGAGTCATTTTCATAAACTGTGTTCTCAATGTTTGTTAATTTCATTTGACTTTATTGACCAAGTCTTTCATAATAATCTCATTATCTTTTAAGGTTCACGGAGTCTGTAATTAAATCCTTTTTAAATGATGATTTTGGTAATATTTTATTTCCCTCAGTTAACTAATCTTGTTAGAACTTTGTAAACAGTATTTTCCCCAAGTAATCAGCATTTCTTGTTTTTCTATTACTTATTTTCTTTTATTAATTTTCATTCTTCACAATTTATTTCATCTTTGGTTTTAACTTTTTTAAAAGTCTTGAGATGTGTACTTAAGTGATCGTTTACAGCCTTTCTTTCTTCCTATTATATGAATGTCATGCAACAAATTTTCTTACAAGGATAGCTTAAGCTGTATCCCATAAGTTCTGCTATATAGTGTTTTCAGTATCTCATAGTTCAAAATATGTAATTTTCACTGACATCTCTACTGACTTATGGATTCTTTTTTTTAGCTTTTTTTTTTTTCTTTACTGTGTCCTTAGGACTGCAGGGTCTTAGTTCCTTCAATTCAGTTCAGTCACTCAATTGTGTCCGACTCTTTGCTACCCCATGAATTGTAGCATGCCAGGCCTCCCTGTCCATCACCAACTCCCGGAGTTCACTCAAACTCACGTCCATCGAGTCCATGATGCCATCCAGCCATCTCATCCTCTGTCATCTCCTTCTCCTCCTGCCCCCAATCCCTTCCAGCATCAGTCTTTTCCAATGAGTCAATTCTTCACATGAGGTGGCCAAAGTACTAGAGTTTCAGCTTTAGCATCATTCCTTCCAAAGAACACCCAGGGTTGATCTCCTTCAGAATGGACTGGTTGGGTCTGTTTGCAGTCCAAGGGACTCTCAAGCCTTCTCCAACACCACAGTTCAAAAGCATCAATTCTTCGGCACTCAGCTTTCTTCACAGTCCAACTCTCATATCCATACATGACCACTGAAAAAAACCATAGCCTTGACTAGACGGAACTTTGTTGGCAAAATAATGTCTCTGCTTTTGAATATGCTATCTAGGTTGGTCATAACTTTTCTTCCAAGGAGTAAGTGTCTTTTTAATTTCATGGCTGCAGTCACCATCTGCAGTGATTTTGGAGCCCAAACAAATAGTCTGACACTGTTTCCCCATCGATTTCCCCTGAAGTGATGGGACCAGATGCCATGATCTTCATTTTTTGAATGTTGAGCTTTAAGCCAACTTTTTCACTCTCCTCTTTCACTTTCATCAGAAAGAAGGCTTTTAAGTTCCTCTTCACTTTCTGCCATAAGGGTGGTGGTACCAAGGATCAAACCTGAGCACCCTGCAACGGAAGCACATACTCTTAGCCACTGGTCTGCCAGGCAAATCTCTCTAGCTTTTTGAATTAAATAAAGAGTTTATTTCCATTCTTTCATGAACAATAATAAGAGCATGGAAAATCATAACTTCTCTTCACAGAGCTTTGGATCCTGTGACCTTTTATATGTAATGCTTTTATTTGAGGTATTTAACAAAATACTTAATGTCTTCAATTTCAAAGTTAATTTTTTCTCTTAGGATTAAATTATTTATAAGAGTATCTTTATTTTTCCAAATGATTGAGTTTTAGTGATATTTCCTTACTAATGACTACCAGTTTTATTGCACACTTAACACAGAATTGACCTGTAAAATCTCTCCAATTAATTAAGTTCTTCTTCGAGGATTATACCTAACATTTGTAAATATCTCAAAACTATGAAAAGAGTTACAATTTCTCTTTATAGACTTAAATTTCAAAATGTGGCTATAAGGAAAACTTTAATCTCATAAATTTAAATTTATATACTATTTAAACTTTTCTATTGATGCTTAAATTTTAGTGCTTTATACTGCTTCTTACTGGCTTATATATTTTAATATTTTTATTATCAAACTCATAAGACTCACAGTTTTTATACATTACCTTTGCTTATATACTTTATCAATATAAATTTTTTTCATCTTTGTAACGGTTTGGGCTTTGATTTCTACTTTTTCATTTTTTTCCTTAGGGATCTTTTTTCATTTGCATTTGTCTGATATTGAATTGAATTTCCTCTAAATTTAAATCTATAAAAAAGACTTTTTAATTTTTAAAAAAATTGAGTATAATTGACTTACATGTTGTGTTAAATTTCAGGTGTAAAGTATATCAGTTATACATATATCTACTTTTTTTAGATTCTTTTCCCATATATGTCATTAGAGTATTAGTAGAGCTGCCTGTGCTGTACAGTAGGTCCTTATTAGTTATTTTGTTATGTTTTATCTATAGTAGTGTATATACGTCAATTCCAGTCTCCCAATTTATCCCTCCTCTCTTTCCCCCCTAGTTAACAAAAGCTTTTCTTTATGCATACCTGACAGTTTTAGTTGGAATTGGTTTTCTCACCCATGTTGTTTTCTCCTACTAAGGACATTAACTCAATTATAGTTATTTTCATAACTGTCCTGTTTGTCTTACTTCTGTCATCTTGACTTACATTTTATATTCTAATAAAATGTTTTCTACATTATGCATATATGTAGAATATCTTTTATTTGACTTTTGTCTAATTTAGAAGTTTTAGAGCAAAATTCACATGACATTTCTGAAATTTCTGTCTGGGAATGGGCCGTTCTGGATTATGTTCACAGATTCCTGGGGTACAAGTGCACTTTTCTCTAATGTTAAACATATTTATGGAGAAACACTTGAACACTTGTGTCCATTTTTAAAATTGCTTTTGATTACTGAACCTATGTTATCTAATTTTCAAGCCAAAAATAAAACAATATTTCTTAAATTTCCACTATCAAATAAGGGAATTATCACACATTAACTTCTCCCTAACCTCTACCATTTTTTTAAACTCTTTATTTTGTATTGGAGTATGGCTGGTTAACAATGTTGTGATAAATTCAGGTCACAACAAAGTGATTCAGCTATGCATTTTCCCATTTAGGCTACAACATAAATATTGAGCAGAGTTCTCTATGCTATACACTAGGTCTTTGTCATCCATTTTAAATATAGCAGTGTGTACATGTCCATCCCAAATATTTTTTAATTTAGTTGATATCTAGAATTTTGGACCCAGATTAGCATTCTAGNTTCTAATTCAGATATGAATTTTAACAATTGTTCAAGGTTTTTAATTCTTATTTACTAAACAAACACTTTATATTAATGGTACATTTCTGGTTAAAGTTATATAATGCAGATAAATATCCTCAACCTTCTATTTAAAAATACGAAGAAGGGGTAATAATTTTGTCATACTAGTGCAAGATAGGAATCAAATTTAAAGATTTTTCCATTTTTTAGTTTATATAACTAATTTGTTACCACCTTTCATTGTATATATTTTATGTGTGTTCCTTTGCCTAAATATTATATTATACTATATTACAATAAAGCTAACTAAATAATATTTTATGTGTGTTCCTTTGCCTAAATATTATATTATACTATATTACAATAAAGCTAACTAAATAAATTATAATGAAACTAAAATAATGAACTAAATACTAATACACTGTACTAGACAGTGCTAAGATTTGTTTCTGGATTTTCATTTCCTCGATTAGTTCTTCAGTTACTCTTTCAGTATCACTGTGATATGTGCATATATAAGTGTATATATGGGGCTTCCCTGGTAGCTCAGATGGTAAAGAATCTGACTGCAGTACAGGAGACCTGGGTTCAATCCCTGGTTCGGGAAGATCCCCTGGAGGAGGGAATGGCAACCCACTCCAGGATTCTTGCTGGAGAATTCCCTGGACAGAGGAGCCTGGCAGAATTGGACATGACTGAGTGACACACACACACACACACACCTGTGTGCCTGTATATGCATGTGTAGGTGAATATGTACATATACACGCACAAAGTTGACTCTTGTTTTTCATGGCAGTTATGTTCTATAAAGTCCCTGGAAACACTGAACTAGCAAATACTGGAACCTTTGCTTCTAGGAGAAATACAGGATTAAGTTCCTGTGAGCCTCCAGTTCATTTTCATCAACTGATCGATACATAACTTTATTTTATGTGTATTTTTGTTTAAAGACATACAAACTTTTCATAGACACACACACACATTTGATCAATCACCTTGTGCTTAGGAACACCAGATAGCACCTCAACACTACACTTGGGGGGGCATTTTAAACAGTGAAGTCACGAACAAAAAGCACACACAAAAAAGCAAAAATGTGGCACTAAATGTGTTGCAGAAAGAAATTATCACACATTAACTTCTCCCTACCCCCCGCCATTTTTTTTTTTAACTTTTAATTTTGTATTGGAGTATAGCTGTTTAACAGTGTTGTGATAGTTTCAGGTCACAGCAAAATGATTCAGTTATACTTTTTCCCATTTAGGCTGTAAACGAGTATAAGAACTGTATGAGAACTGAAAAAAGGCAGACCATTGCCTTGCTTGACCTCAGCTGGGGACAGGCAAGTCAGATTACTCAAATTTTTGCCACCCTCTATGAATGACTGTGAAAAATGCTGTGAGTATTAATTTAGGGGTTGCAATTCATTTTACTGAGCTGGGGAATTTGTAAATAGAGGATCTGCAAATAATGAGGTTGACCCTGTGTGTGTGTACACATAATATTAGAAGGCTGATCTTGTCACATTAAAATAAGTCTTGGCTTTTTTTGAGGGTTTATTTTTAGAAGTATTCTTTCTCTGATTCATCTCATTTTTTTATTCCTCAGTGTTTTGTTTTGTTTTTTTTAATGTTTCTCTTCTTTCATTTTATGTATACACATAGACTAATCAGCTCACTTTAGTTTGTGTCTCTTTCCCAAGGTATATATTTACTTTTCTCAGTAAATGTAGAATGGATGGGTTTAGAAATCAGGGATAATGGCTTGCCTTTGATGCCTTGTCTGCCTTTTGGTGGTGGGCATGGTCCTTTCCCATATCTATCAATCACTGATGGGCAACTTAATGGGCACATGCCCTGGTCTACTTCTCAGTTACTAGTGGGTTGTTTTTTTTTAAACCTATAGCAGTGGTTCCCAATGTTAGCTTGAGATGACGTGTTCACTGGCCTACCATCAGTTCAGTCGCTCAGTCGCATCCGACTCTTTGCGACCCCATGAATCGTAGCACGCCAGGCCTCCCTGTCCATCACCAACTCCCGGAGTTCACTCAGACTCATAACCATCCAGTCCATGATGCCATCCAGCCATCTCATCCTGGGTCGTTCCCTTCTCCTCCTGCCCCCAATCCCTCCCAGCATCAGAATCTTTTCCAATGAGTCAACTCTTCGCATGAGGTGGCCAAAGTACTGGAGCTTCAGCTTTAGCATCATTCCTTCCAAAGAAACCCTGGCCTACCATAAGTGAAGAAAAATGGCCAGCACTGCATTGGGAATAAATTTGTTTAATCAAGACAATTTTTTATTTGAGATTATTTTTCTATGTTTTTGGAATTCCTTTTGTTCTTTATTTTCTTGATGGTTTGACTTGTAAAACAAAGCAAATTGCAACCCAATATGATTCCCAAAATTTTATTTGAAATTTTATTACTGTATGCAATCCAGAAGTCCAGATACAGTATATTCTGTCCTAGCAGTGTTATACCTTTTCCTTCCCCAAACATCTTTCTTCTTGCAGATAGATAGGATAGTAATAATAATAATTATAACTATATGCCAAGACCTATCCAAACACTCATATGAACTCCTTTAATCTCTGCAATAACTCAGCTAAGTAGGTCGGTACTATTATTATCCCCATTTTATAGATGGAAGTATTAAGGCACAGAGAGACCCTCAAGTTCACCCAATTGGTTTGTGGCAGCTTCAAGATTAGAACATGGGCAGTTTAGTTTGAATCCACAGTCATAAGCAGCCTGCTGAGTCCTCTTTCTACCTAGACCACCTGCGTTACTGGGCTCTTCCTGTTCCCCCTTCTGTCTTTAGCGCTCTCCTTGTAGGTAATGACATTTCCCAGCATGCAGTGCTGCTAGCATTCCTACCCATCTCTCCATTCCTGCCCTGTTCCTAACACCTTCTTGCTTTCCCGGATGGACAAGGATGGCCAAGATTGAAGGTCAAAGGTACACAGGAAGGAATATAATGTTGCTTGACTCTTAATACAGCACAAAGGAGAGACAGCCCATTTCCTGTTTGCTGGAGATGCTGAGTCTCTCATTCCAAATAAGACTATGGAGAAGACATGACCAATATTCCATTTTTAGACTTTCTTTTATTTTTAATGCTAGAAGTAATTTGACCTGTGCCATGCACTTAAATCTGGATGTGTTTTCCTTGATCCATCTCTTTGTGTCTTACACATTTAATATCTTTTGTATTTTAAGACATTATTCCTCAGTTTCAGCTTTAAGGCTGTTCAGAGTTTTGTTTTTGTTTTTGTCTTTATGAGTATACTGGCAAAAGCTATGTTAGTCAACATTTCAAATTCCAAGCAGGTTCTCCCTAATTTTTTTTCCCCCTGTTTGCTTTAGTAGCATTTTCCCAAAAATAAGCTCTTCTCCTGAAACTTGAGTGATATGTTTTCCTTCTTTTATTTTGCAGCATCTTTTCACTGCTTCCATTTTGGTTCTCTCTCTGTTCAGTCAAGTAGAAAGAGAACACATTGTACACAAGACTGATGTTTTCTTATAAACAGGATGGGTGTATCCTTCTTGGTTCCTCTCTCATGTCTTTTTCCCTTCCTTCCTTGGCTTTTAGAAACCTTGTCTCAGATCCTTAACTAGAGGGATGACTATTTTTCTAGCTCTCTGCTATGACTCCCAGAGCCAGGGAGGTAGGCACGTTGGCCCGGGCATCCCCTATGGGACTTGTCCCTGTGTTCGCTCCTGCCACCCCCACAGCGCTTTCCCTCTCTCATCCACTGAAGGCGTGTGTGCTCAGCCTGCCTCCTGGTTTATGCCATTGCCCTTGATCGCAGGGGAGCATCCCTGTCTGAGTGTTCTCCTTGGTAGCAAGCACCTCTGCAAACCTCCTTTGGAATGCAGTCAGTCTAGCTCTAGATGGGCCAGGGAGGGGGAGGACCTGTCTCCTCCCTATGCTGTAATATTGCCTGACTCTGACCTCAGTCCTTCTTTTTCTAATCAAGAGAGCTGCTGCCCAGCTTTCCCACTGTGCTTGGTAACTTCCCTTGTTCTGGTTCAACTAATACTCTTCCTTTGAGAAATCTCTCAAAGCTTGAAGAATGTAGCCAACACCTTTCCTGAGTTTTCAATACCAGTGCAGAATTGTTGGTATTTTTATTTTCTTTTGGTTTGGTCCCTGGGTCGGGATGATCCCATGGAGGAGGGCATGACAACGCACACCAGTATTCTTGCCTGGAGAATCACCACAGACAGAGGAGACTGACAGACTATAGTCTATAGGGTTGCAAAGAGTCAGACATGATTGAAGCAACTTAGCACGCACAACCATATTATGGGTTTCCCAGGTGGCTCAGATGGTAAAGAATCTGTCTGTAATGCAGGAGACCAGGGTTTGACCCCTGGACTGGGAAGATTCCTTGAAGGGCATGGCAAGGCAACCCCCTCCAGTAGTCTTGCCTGGAGCATTCCACGGACAGAGGAGACTGGCAGGCTATTCAGTCCATGGGGTCGCAAAGAATTGGACATGACTGAGCCACTAACACTGTCACTGTCACTTTTGGTCACATCAGTGGGATTTGAAGAGGGCCTTTCAGAGACCTGTGCTCAAGTCATCATCTTCCATTGACATCTTTAACTCGTATATATATTTTGGCAGCAGATGGGGGGCATTGTGCTGGGCATGTTCACTTGTGTGGTCTTATTTAATCCACCAAACATCCCTTTAAGGTGTTTTATCATCATTCCCATTTTTCAGGCAAGTAAACTGAGGTTCAAAGAGCATGTTTAAGTCTGTACAGCTAGTTAGAAGTGAACCCAGTAGGAAGCAGATCCCAATTTTTCTAATAAAGTATGCTGCTTTTCTACCACCCTGCCTGGCATCTGCCTAAATTATCATGCTGGGCAGAGGCACAAGTCAAGTCCAGTCTTTGATGATATGTGATCTTGTCACTTTCTTGCTGTGTGACCTTGGGCCAGTTATTCAGTTTCTGCTTCAGTAAAATGGGAATAATAATATATGTGCTTTTAGAATTTGGAGAGAGTACATGTCAGGGCTTTCAAACTCAGATGCCTTTAGGAACTTGGCAGGTGGCATAAATATGTGAGGTGGCCTCATGTAAGATTATCTGGAGTGACGGGAACTATGAACCCTGCAGAGGGCCTGCTCTGAAGACATCAAAATCTATTTGTTAAACGTCACTAGACTGACTGTATGCCCACCAGAGGGGCTAAATGAAAAAAAAATGTCAAAGATGGGGTGAAATTGGAATTTTCATAGATGGCTGGTGGGAATGTAAATTGTATTGTATAACCTCTTTGGAAAGGCATTTTGGAAAATACACACATTCTGACCCAGCATTTCAACTCTTGAGTGAACTCAACTCATTTCAACCAAAGGAATACAGGTGCCCACCAAAAATTTGATATGTTCAAGAATGTGCAAAATAGCAGTACTAATAATGGCCCCAAACAGGAAATTACCATCACCTGACAATAGATGAATACTTTGTGGAATGTTAACACAATGGAATAATACAGAGCAATGAGAATGAAGAAACAATTACAGGCAACAATATGGACACATGGCCATAAGGTTGAGCAACAGAAGCTACAGAAGGAAGAACATAACATTGTATGATTTCACAGGCTGAAAAGTAGGATAAACGAACCCATGCTATGGATAGAAGTTAGTGGAAGGGAGTTTGAGAAGGGCTTCTGGGGGTGTTTCTGCTGTTCACTTTATGAAAATCACCAAGCTCCATACTTTGAATCTGTTGGTTGTGTGAAGCTACTTATTCTTTAAGCCACTTCTTCTTGAAAGAAGCTTTACTGATTGATATAAGATCAGTTGAAGGGTTTCAGTCAAAAGGTGGATGTGACCAAGTAAAGGTATAATGCAGGACTGAGATGCAGAAGACAGGGAGATCATTAAGGAAGCTTATAATAGAGGAACACAGAGCTGAACCCACACGATGAAAACCTACTATGTATGCAACAGTCATCTGAAAATATCAATTACTCTCCTATCATCTGTAACATCTTTATCCAATATGGTTTTCTTTAAATAACTTATTTTTCAAATGAAAGGAATTGTCCATCATAATTTTTATGTACTAGCTATTTTTTCAAATATACAATAAGTAAAGGATTGTTTCCACTTTAGATTATGGCAAATTAGCCTTTATGAATTAATTCTCCTGTTAAGAAAAAAAGAATACATTTGAATCAGTTCTAAGGAGATGGATGGAACTGGAGCTGATTATACAGAGTGAAGTAAGCCAGAAAGAAAAACACCAATACAGTATACTAACGCATATATATGGAATTTAGAAAGATGGGGATGATGACCCAGTATGCAAGACAACAAAAGAGACTCAGATCTATCGAGTGAACTTTTGGACTCTGGGGGGGAGAGAGAGAGGGAGAGGGTGGGATGTGATGGGAGAATGACATTGTAACATGTATACTATCATGTAAGAAACGAATCGCCAGTCGATGTCCGATGCAGGATGCAGGATGCTTGGGACTGGTGCAAGGAGAGGACCCAGAGAGATGGTATGGGGTGGGAGGTGGGAGGGGATTCATGTTTGGGAATGCATGTACACTCGTGGTGAATTCATGTCAATGTTTGGCAAAACCAATACAGTAATGTAAAGTAAACTTAAGTTAAAACAAAAATTAAAAAAAAAAAATGACTAGCAACCTGGATAAAAATTTCAAAATCAGCCCTTGAGGGTTCAGGATCCTAAAGAAAACAGGAACACAGAGACATTCTGTGACGATTTTCCCCTTGAGGGACTTGGCGATTCATGGGTGGCAGGTGTGAGTGTTAAGAAGCCAATAAGAACTTTTGGCAGCCAGAAATGGCCACCCACCCCAGTGTTCTTGCCTGGAGAATCCCAGGGATGGGGGAGCCTGGTGGGCTGCCGTCTATGGGGTCACACAGAATCGGACATGACTGAAGTGACTTAGCAGCAGCAGCAGGCTGAGGAAACCGACAATCTGAGTTTGAGGCCTTGCAAACAACCTGGATTTTCAGCTGGGACTGCTGAAGGGCCCGAGGTGTAAGAGGAAAACAGAAATCAATCTACTCTCTCAATGACTGAAATTAGCATTGAATCAGCCTAATGTTTGATCCCAATAAAGTGCATTCCCAGTAGCCTACTTAATATTAGTTCAGAGACTTCTTTCTTTCCTTGGATCCTGCAAGTTTGCTCTCTCCAGAGACAGATGAGTGGTGAGAAAATAACCACAATACCCACTGTTTATTAAACATTTGTTACATGTTAGATTCTTTCTACTACACTAAAAGAGATTACATTATAATCCCAATTCTCTGCTAAGAAAACTGAATCTCAGAGTTAAATAACTTGCCCAAGATCACAAAACCTGTAAATGTTTGAAATCAGATGGGACTCATCTGTGGCTCCGCAGTTGGTGTGCGCTCACTGTACCAGCAATCTGGAGTCAGTTTGTAGCTGGCCTTCTGTATACCTCATTGACAGTGCAGTGGCACCTACATCTCATGGACATTGCACGTTTCCAACTGGCAGGTCCAAGCGTTTCCTCTTTCAGGCAACAAGATGTAAAGGTAAGTTCTTGGGACTAGGTCATAATTCTAAGCTCCCCTACCCCCTGACTCTTGGTTCTTTCTGAAGTTTCTTGGTACCTGCGGCTTTACCTCATCCCATTTCATCAGTTGTCATCTCCTACTATGGGGCTAGGCTGCCAGCAATCTTTTACATCTGACCTGACCTTTCCCTGCTTTGCAGTAGACCATTATCTTTCCTGAGTCTATCCTGTTAATTTTTCTGACTTTTATTTCAATAAAACTCAGTTCATCTGGCTCCAACATTTAGACTAAGTGCTAGTCTGTTTTCACTTCTGATGTCATCTGCAATCAATTGATAGTGCCTTCCTGGAGCACGGTGGCAGAAGGACAGTGAGGCCCATTCACATTGAGAGCTAGTGTGTGCCTGGTTCGATGAATGATGTCTGGTGTGAGCACTGGTTGGGAGGGAGGGGATGGCAGCTTCACACCACACATTCGTCTCTACTACTCTATGCTCTGGCCACTGTTCACCTTTCCAACTACCCGTATTTTGTTTCTAGAAGAATGGGATGAGTTTTTGGTTTTGAAATTCTCTTCAGGTGCAGTTCCATAAGGAGGGATGCCCCCATGGGTCATGTTGGGGTCCTTTTAAACTCACTTCAGGTGACGTTTATAGAGGTTCAGCTACTTATTAGGAAGTATCAGAACAGAGACATAAACCTTGGCTCCTAAGAGCAAATTCTCTCTCTGCTGTATTAAGTCTCTATCTAGGTCTTTCTACAGCTGATTACAGTTTATGAACCAAGATTTATACACTTGACCTGATAAGTTTTTTTTCTGAGCTGTGACTATTTTTACATGAGAAGCCTAGCCAGGTTATAAAAAAGGAATCACATGACGTTACACATTTAATGAATCACCTTCTTTATTGAAAAGAATCAGGTTACATGAAATTGGGATGGTCCCTGAACACCAAGAACATATCTTTTGCATAAAAAAAGTGTGAAAGTGGAGAACTGACTTACGTCACTCACTGGACAGTGGTTGTGGGCATCTTGGGACAGACTTTCCTCTTTTTTTGCCTTAGAGGTGCTTCTATGCCTGTCTCTCTTTCTGCCTTCAAGCTCTTTTCAAACTTCCTTATCCCTTCAGTTTTGCTTTCTCTGCAACGTCTATTATTCCTTGTCTCTCAGTGAGGAGTTTCAGTCAAATTAACCACTTCTAGTCCCAGAACTTCCAGAAAAATAGCTTCACGTCTATAAAGCGACTTCAACCTTTCAGCCAGGAAATGGAAATTGATCACTGACCTATATACCATGTGGTATTCTACGTGTTAATCCATGGGGGAAAGGTTTTGCAGAGAGGGTATAACAAGCTAGCTGAAAATGCTGAAACCTAGGAAAGGTGGAACTTGAAAGAAACCATAGAGGTTATTTAACATACCCACTCTTGAAATGAGAGCACAGAGGGGCCCAGAATGTTAATAATCTCCTAATGTCATGGACTGAACTGTGTCCTCCAACAATTCATGTGTTAATGAACTAACAGCAAGACATTACTTCCAAATATGGTTATAACTGAGTGACAACAACGATGGTTATAACTGGAGATAATGTCTTTCAAGAGGTACTTAAGGGAAAATGCAATCTTGAGGACGGCCCTAATCCAGCTGGACTGCGGGTCCTTATGGGGGAAAGACCACGTGAGGACACCTCAAATAGAGACTTCTAGATAAACCAAAACTGTCGACACGTTGACTTTGGATCTAGCCTCCAGAACTGTGGGGAGATATATTTCTGTTGTTTGTCACCTAGTCTGTGGTATTTTGTTATGGCAGCCCTAGCAAATGAACACACTCAGCTAGTAGGACTGGGATTGAAACCCAGGTCCCTGAATCAAAGTATAGGTGCTTTTCTCTGTCTGTTCTATTTATAATGATCCCTAACACTGTTTGTGACAGGATATACAACACAAATCTGCCTTTCCTTTTAGATTTATAGATTGAAGACTACCATCAAAATTAGGCTGAACTATGAGTAACAATTATGATTATATCCTCAGCGATCAATGCAAACAAATAGAGGCAAACAACAGAATAGGAAACTAGAGATCTCTTCAAGAAAATTAGAGATACCAAGGGAACATTTCATGCAAAGATGGGCTCGATAAAGGACAGAAATGGTAGGGACCTAACAGAAGCAGAAGATACTAAGAAGAGGTGGCAAGAATACACAGAAGAACTGTACAAAAAAGATCTTCATGACCCAGATAACCACGATGGTGTGATCACTCATCTAGAGCCAGACATCCTGGAATCTGAAGTCAAGTGGGCCTTAGAAAGCATCACTACTAACAAAGCTAGTGGAGGTGATGGAATTCCAGTGGGGCTCTTTCAAATCCTGAAAGATGATGCTGTGAAAGTGCTGCCCTCAATATGCCAGCAAATTTGAAAAACTCAGCAATGGCCACAGGACTGGAAAAGGTCAGTTTTCATTCCAGTCCCAAAGAAAGGCAATGCCAAAGAATGCTCAAACTACCACACAATTGCACTCATCTCATACACTAGTAAAGTAATGCTCAAAATTCTCCCAAGCCAGGCTTCAGCAATACGTGAACCGTGAACTTCCAGATGTTCAAGCGGGTTTTAGAAAAGACAGAGAAACCAGAGATCAAATTGCCAACATCTGCTGGATCATGGAAAAAGCAAGAGAGTTCCAGAAAAACATCTATTTCTGCTTTATTGACTATGCCAAAGCCTTTGACTGTGTGGATCACAACAAACTGTGGAAAATTCTTAAAGAGATGGGAATACCAGACCACCTGACCTGCCTCTTGAGAAACCTGTATGCAGGTCAGGAAGCAGCAGTTAGAACTGGACATGGAAAAACAGACTGGTTCCAAATTGGGGAAGGAGTACGTCAAGGCTGTATGTTGTCTCCCTGCTTATTTAACTTCTATGCAGAGTACATCATGAGAAACGCTGGGCTGGAGGAAGCACAAGCTGGAATCAAGATTGCTGGAAGAAATATCNATGAGTTACAAAATAAGAGAGAAGGACAAGAACACAAAACTGTCATTACTTGAAAATATTCCTAAATAGAAAAGACAAGGAACTACATATGAAATTTTATAACTAATAAAAGATTTAGCAAATATATCTGGATAAAAGATCAATGTAAAAAATTTCATTCTGATCTGCAGAAATCATCAAATATAAAAAATAATATAAAATAGTAATTAGATATCAAGGAAACTTTTATATTGTTGAATTCTAATTACTAATATTTTCTGAAGATTTTAAAATTTACATTCTCAAATGGTTTGTGGTTTTGTTTTTGGTGTGATTGTTGTTTGATTTTTGTATCGGGGTAATTCTATCAGGCTATCAGGTAATTATCAGGGAAAACTGGACTAGGAGGTATTCCTTCTCTTTTTCTGGAAGAAATTGTATAGTGTCTTGGTGCTAAGTTGCTTCAGTCATGTCCTTCTTTTCCTGACCCTCTGGACCATAGCCCACCAGGCTCCTCTATCCATGGGATTCTCCAGGCAAGAATACTGGAGTCGGTTGCCACGCCCTCCTCCAGGGGATCTTCCTGACCCAAGGATCAAACCTGCATCTCCTGCCGCTCTTGCATCGCAGCCAGACCCTTTTATTGCTGAGCCACCTAGGAAACCCATAAACTGGTGGAGTTCCCCAGTGAAACCAGCTGTACTTAAACTTTGTTTTTACTTAAATGGTTTTGAGGGGAGAGTTTTCAAATTCCAAATTCAATATTTTTGATAAAGAGCAATTCCAATTGTTCATTTCATATTGAGTGAGTTAGGGTAGTTTATGTATTTTGAGGAACTGGTCCATTATATCTAAGATGTGAAATATATAAATGTAGACTTATTCCTGGAAGTCCCTTATTCTTTGGACAGGTGCAGGGCTTATAGTGATGTACACTGTTTCATTTCCTGTATTGGTAGTTTGTGTATTCTTTTTCCCTTTGTTTAGTCTTGCTAGAGGTTTGTCAATTTTATTGCTCTTAAAAAAATGGTTCTCTGTTTTCCTGGTTTTTCTATTTTTATGTTTTTCATTTTCATTCACACCTGCTCTTTTGTTATTCTCTTCCTTCTGCTTGCTCTGTTTATTTTGCTCTTTTCCTTGGTTTTTGAAGTAGGAGCTGAAAGAACTTATTTAACACATTTTTTTCTTTTCTAATTGTTTGGTGCTGTAAATTTTCCTCGCAGCACTGCTTTAGCTGTGCTACCCAAATGTTAACATGCCACAGTTTCATTTTGATGCATTACAGTGTGTTACAGTGTATTTCTTTTATTTTCCTTGAGACTTCCTCTTTGACCCAAGGGTTATTTAAAAGTGTGTTGTTTAGTTTTCAAGTGCTTGGATATTTTCCTCTCAATTTTTTATTGATTTCTTATTTCATTGCAAAGTATTCAGAGGACTGTATATTTCAGTTCTTTAAATTCTGTTGAGTTTTGTTTTATGCCCCAGGACATGATCTATCGTGGTGAATGTTCCATGTGTGCTTGAAGAAAATATGTTCTGTACTTTTGTGCTTTTGTATCATGTATGTCAGTTAGACCCTTGGTCAATTGTGTTGTTTAATACTATATCCTTGGTGACTTACTGTTGCTGCTGCTGCTAAGTCACTTCAGTCGTGTCCAACCCTGTGTGACCCCATAGACGGCAGCCCACCAGGCTCCCCCATCCCTGGGATTCTCCAGGCAAGAACACTGGAGTGGGTTGCCATTTCCTTCTCCAATGCATGAAAGTGAAAAGTGAAAGTGAAGTCGCTCAGTCATGTCCAACTCTTCGCGACCCCACAGACCGCAGCCCACCATGCTCCTCCATCCATGGGATTTTCCAGGCAAGAGTACTGGAGTGGGGTTCCATTGCCTTCTCCAACTTTACTGTTCTATCCATTACTGAGAGTGGGGTTGAAATCTCCAACTTTAATCATGGATTTGTTCTTGGCTCCATCAGTTTTTTGTTTCATGTATTCGAGGCTTGGTTGCTTGGTACACACATTTAGCGTTATTTTCTTCCTAGTGAATTGACTCTTCTATCACTATTTAATTTTCCTATTTGTCTCAAGTGATGTTTTTGTTCTGACTATAGTCAGTCTGAATTTAATATGGCACCTCAGGTGTTTTTTGAAATTGTTTGCATGATATAACATTTTCTGTCCTTCTATTTTCATTCAACTCACACCATTTTTTTGAAGTGAGTTTCTTTTAGAAGTAAAATGGTCAGATCATAGTTTTCTTTTGTTTTTTTTGATTTTTGTTTAAATTCTTGGTATTTTAATTTGTGTGTTGAGACCATTTATATTTAAGGTACAGTGAAAGTAAAAGTCGTTCAGTCGTGTCCGATTCTTTGCGACCACATGGACTATACAGTCCATGGAATTCTCCAGGCCAGAACACTGGAGTGGGTAGCCTTTCCCTTCTCCAGGGGATCTTCCCAACCCAGGGATCAAACTCAGGTCTCCCACATTGCAGGCAGATTCTTGACCAGCTGAGCCACCAGGGAAGCCCATATTTAAAGTAACTATTGGCTTATTAGGGCTTCAGTTCAGTTCAGTTCAGTCGCTCACTCGTGTCTGACTCTTTGTGACCCCATGAATCACAGCACACCAGGCCTCCCTGTCCATCACCATCTCCTGGAGTTCAGTCAGACTCACGTCCATCGAGTCAGTGATGCCATCCAGCCATCTCATTCTCTGACGTCCCCTTCTCCTCCCGCCCCCAATCCCTCCCAGCATCAGTCTTTTCCAGTGAGTCAACTCTTCTCATGAGGTGGCCAAAGTACTGGAGCTTCAGCTTTAGCATCATTCCCTCCAAAGAAATCCCAGGGTTGATCTTCAGAATGGACTGGTTGGATCTCCTTGCAGTCCAAGGGACCCTCAAGAGTCTTCTCCACCAGCACAGTTCAAAAGCATCAATTCTTCAGTGCTCAGCTTTCTTCACAGTCCAACTCTCACATCCATACATGACCACAGGAAAAACCATAGCCTTGACTAGACGGACCTTAGTCGGCAAAGTAATGTCTCTGCTTTTGAATATACTATCTAGGTTGGTCATAACTTTTCTTCCAAGGGCTTCCCTGGTGGCTCAGCTGGTAAAGAATCCACCTGCAATGCGGGAGACCTGGGTTCGATCCCTGGGTGGGGAAGATCCCCTGGAGAAGGAAAGGCTATCCACTCCAGTATTCTGGCCTGGAGAATTAGAGCTTAAGTGTGCCATTTAATTTATTTTCCATTGTTCTTTCTCATTCTCTTGTTTCTGTGGATTACTTAAGCATTTTTATGATTCCACTTTGATTTAGTCATATAATTTTGCATATATCCTTTTGTAAATTTTCTGATATATGTATTAGGGTTGGAATTTACACACATATGTTATCAAAAGCTGCTAGTATCAGTTTATCACTTTGAGTGAAGTGTAGAAAACTTATTTCCATTTGTAATACTCTTTATGCCTCAAAGATATGTGCTAAGTCACTTCAGTTCTGTCGGACTCTTCACAACACTATGGACTGTAGCCTGCCAGGCTCCTTTGTCCACGGGATTCTCCAGGCAAGAATAGTGGAGTGGGTTGCCATGCTCTCATCCACAGGATCTTCCCAACCCAGGGGTCAAACCTACATCTTTTATTTTTCCTGCATTAGCAGGTGGGTTCTTTACGAATAGTGCCACTAGTTGCTAAACAGATGGGATTTATGTTTCAAACATTGTAAGTTTGAATTTGAGGTTGTGTATACAGAAAAATTTTTAAGATTTTTGGTATAACTTCTCTTTGTTGATAGTTTTTCTGGTTGTTTAATGATCAAATTGCCCCCTTATAACTCTGTCCTTAAGTTTAGAATTTTCTAGTCTGTCTTGATACATAAAACACACACACATACATATACACACCTCATCTTCCGGATTTTGAGAAGGATGGTATTAACCTTATAACTTAATGTGAAAGAATTAAAGTCTTAATAATATTTGGAAACATATACCCTTCTCCCCTGGATAGATAAGATACATAGATGATATTGATATAGATGTTACGTTTTGGTAACATTTTGTCATTTTCCTTGTAGAGAACCTACAAATTTCTCATTAATATAATTTATAAGCATTTTATGATAATTTAAGATAATTTATAATGTATGCTGTTCTTATGCATGTTATTTTATTTATTATAACTTTTCACTAGCTGTCAAGAAAAAAAGCTGTTGATTTTGAATAATTATCTTGATTCTAAACTCTTTTCCACTTAAAGTATTTAGGATCTGTTCTTGAGGCTTTTAGGTTTATAATTTGATACATTCTTAATAGTATAGAAACAGTTTAAATACAACTAGTTTATGAATTTGCTTTCAAAGAGAAGCAGTATATAGAAGAAGGAACATAGAATTTTTTAAATTCATGCAGATCCTGATCCAAATTGCTTTTCTGCCATGACTGTCTTTATGGCACTTAACTTCACTGAACTTATCAGTGTCCTTAGCTGTTAAAAATAGTTTACACTAGTTTGCATCATAGCCTAGTTGTGACAGTTAAATAAGGTAATGAATATAAAGTAGCTAACACAGTATTGATAAAGAGTGAATATGCAATAAACACATTATTTCTCTATTTAATACTTACCTTCCTACCTTTTGCTTGTGTTCTATGATAGAGAACCTTGGAATTGAAAAGTAGAGACATTGTGCATTTGTCTCTTTTGCTGGACCATAGGATCCTAGAAAGCGTGGAGTGGCAAATAATATCACCTGACACAGAAACTCTGACTGATAATTTCCTGCTTAGGGATCAAGGTTGAGAAGGATGAGTATTGGATTGATTGATCATGTCTGCCACTAGTGTGTACTGGGATGGTGATAGGACATGTACCATATACATCATGGCTCTATATTTTGTCTGATTCACCTCTAGCAAATGAAAAGCACAGAGACAGTCCCTAAGAATGAATGAATGGATCTCCTACATTTTGGCATGAAACAAATAATGTAAACTCATGTATGAAGTCTCTCAGTCGTGTCCAACTCTTTGTGACCCCATGGACTGTAGCCTACCAGGCTCTTCTGTCTATGGGATTTTCCAGGCAAGAATACTGGAGTGGGCTGCCATTTCCTTCTCCAGAGGATCTTCAGACTTACAAGATCAATGTTAAATTGAGAGGCTTACCTTCAGATTGATCAAATTTATCATATTTTCACATAAGGATTTTATGAAAAACAGTATGTTAAAAAGAAGGTGAATTCTGGTATCAAACAAATTTGGATTCAAACTACACCTTCACTGCTTTCTAGCTGTGTGTCCTTCAAACAAAATCTCTTTGAATTTCAGTTTATTTTTATTAAAAGGCATAATAATGTTCGAATTCCCTTAGTTTCCCTCTTTCAGAGAATGTCTTGATTTCTCTTCATTCCTGGATGATACTTTCTTTGGATATAGGATCCTGGTTTGAAAGTCCCTATTTCTCTGTACTTGGAAGAGGTACCATCTCCTCTGGTCACCATGATTTCTGATCATAAATCTGCCCTCATGCAATCTTTAAAAAAATAAAAAAAAGTAAAGGTAAGGTGCTATTTTCTTCTTGTTACATGAAAGATTTTTTTCTTTGACTTCAGTTTTCAGAAGTTTGATGTTGATGATGAATGTTGAAGTGCATTTCTTTAGTTTTATCTTGTTTGGGGCTCACTTATCTTGGGACTTTAGATTTTTGACAGAATTTTAAAGCTCTCTCTCTTCAATCCCTTAATCCCTTTTGCTAATCTCTACTTTTTCAGCTTCTTGATTGTTTTGTCTGCTAGTTCCAAGTAATCTCAAAGAGTTTATTTCGGTCCCTTCCTGTTTCTTCCACTTCCCTTTTGGTTAGTTCTTGAGATTGATGAGTTGCTGCTTGAAAAGACACAACAGCTACCTTTAGACTGTTGAAATTGTGTTTATGTTTGCTGTCCATATATAGACAAAGACATTTGCGGGTCTGTGCTAGTATAAAGGCTCCGGATAGATTCTTAGCTTATCCAGAAATTCTTTGGGGAGCTGCCATGCATGGTGTGCAGAATTCATCATAGCCTGTAGTTGCAGTGCTCCTGAACAGCTTGCGCAGACCCTTTTCTCTACAGAAATCTGGTATTTCTGGCTGCCACAGTGAGATACAGTTGGACTGTTGAATGCCAAGCTCCAAGGCTGCGTCAAGGACTGAGATTCAAAGAAGGGTCTTCTTGCCGTTCATCCATTCCACTTTACTTGCCAATCAGTGCAGAAATCATCTTCATATTCTATACTCATGAGCTGTTAGAGAAATCTCTGTATCTAACTCACCATCTTATTTCACATAGGAGGCTAATGAGCCTCAAATGAGGGGAAAAGATATATTTCAGGTATCCCTGTATGACAGTTAAAGGGGGACAGCACCCTGGGCTACAAACTCCACCTTTAGAACTCTTCCTTGCAGCATGGCATGTATTATCTGTCATGCATATCTTACCCTGACAAGTGCTCATCACAGAAATGTGATGCGTATATGACGAAGCTAAGCTGTCCCAAGATGAGGTTGGCAGATCTGGTCAGTGGTAGCTAAGACCAACCAGCACAGAACTGGTGACTATTTCACTTGTATGGGCCGTATCATAGCCACCCTGGCCAACAAATGAGAAACAACCACATCCCTTAGGCACCGTGGAGAGGACCCAGGGAAGTACCATCCATTACGTCACATGCTTGACAGACTGCGATGACAATGAACTTATGCAGAGTCCAGTTGCATCAGGAGTTGAAATCTCCCCAGAACTGAGGCCCCAGAGTCCTGAGTCTTCATCTCAACTCTGCTACTGACATCCTTTGAAGCCTCCGACAACAATACACTTCTCTTTTCAGGTTCTCAGATTCAGCATCTGATATAGGCAGAATAATGCCTCCCTTACGCACCTGGTGTCCACACCTAATCACTAGAATCTGCTATCTTGCCCAACAAGAGATTTTGCGGCTGTGATTAAGAGATTGGAGATATCCAGCTGGACCCAATATAAACACATGGGCCCCTGAAAGTAACCTTCAGAATGGCAATCATCAAAAAGTCTACAAATAAATGTTGGAGAAGGGTGTAAAGGAAAGGGAGCTCTCCTACACTGTTGGTATGAATGTAAATTGGTGCAGCCACTATGGAAAACAGTATGGAGTTTACTTAAACTAAAAATAGAGGTACCATATGCTCTAGAAATTCTGAAAGTGAAAGTCACTCAGTCGTGTTTGACTCTCTGCAACCACATACAGTCCATGGAATTCTCCAGGCCAGAATACTTGAGTTCGGGTAGCCTTTCCCTTCTCCAGGGGATCTTCCCAACCCAGGGATTGAACCCAGGTCTCCTGCATTGCAAGTGTATTCTTTACCAGCTGAGCCACAAGGGAAGCCCAAGAATACTGGAGTGGGTAGCCTATCCCTTCTCCAGCAGATATTTCTCACTCAGGAATCAAACCAGAGTCTCCTGCATTACAGGTGGATTCTTTACCAACTGAGCTATCAGGGAAGCCCTCCCTGGGCATATATCTGGAAAAGATAAAAACTAATTCAAAAAGATACATGCACCCCATTGGCAGCACTGTTTATAGTTTCTAAGACATAGAAACAACTCAAGTGCCCATCAACAGATAATTGGCTTAAGAATATGTGATACGTATGTACAGTGCAATATTACTCAGCCATAACAACGAATGAAATGTAATTTTCAGCAACATTATCACACTAAGTGAAATAAGTCAGAGAAAGACAAATATAATGATACCACTTATATGTGGAATCTAAAAAATAATACAAAGAATTGTAAATAAGACAGAAACAGACTCACAGGTATAGAAAACAACCTGATGGTTACCAAAGGGAAATGAGGGCAGGGGTAAATTAGGAGTATGGGATTAACAGATTAAAACTACATAAAATGAATAAACAGTAAGGATTTACTCTATACCACAGGGAACTACCTTCAATACTTTGTAATAACCAATGATGGAAAATAATCTGAAAAATATATACTCCGAATCACTGTGTTGTATACCTGAAACTAACACAATTTTGTAAATCCACTATAATTAAAAAATAAGCCAATATAAAAAGCTCAAACATCAGAGAACCTTTCCTGGCTATGGTCAGAGGGATCTGTGACAATGGAAGAAGGGTCAAAAAAATTCAGTACTGCTGGCTTTGAAGGAGAAAGTGGCCACAAGCCAAGGAAGGTAAACAGCCTCTAGAAGCTGGAAAACACAGTAAATAATTCTCTAGAGCCTCTGGAAAGGAATGCAGAGCTAACAGCATTTTTATCTTAGCCCAATTACATGCTTGTTGGACTTTTGAATAAATTTGACTTGTTTTAAATCACTAAGTTTGGGATAATTTGTTATAGCTGCAGTAGAAAACCCATGCACAATCTTCAAGACTGGAAGTCATAATGAATCGGCTGTTTTAGAAGCTAATTCCTTTAGGGACCTGTTCTCCAACCCACTGGCACAGTCCTTGTTGAGGCTTCCCTCTCTCTCTCCTTGGCTATCGTACCACTTACCTCTTCGCCTGCTTCCTGCCATGAGCTTAACTCCTGTGTGCACTGTCCATACCAGTACCAGAAAGATCAGCCTTGAACATGTTTCTGGTCTCATCACAGCCTTCTTAAAATCCTTCCCTAATGTATCATCTTCTGGACTGCTGGTTTTTTAATGTTGTCTGTATTTAGGGAGAGCATTCTGTCAGTGATGGACAGAAGAATATGTGAATATGAAGATACCCATCTTAGTAACATTTGTATATGCATGCGTGCTAAGTCGCTTCAGTCATGTCCGACTCTTTGCGACTGCATGGACTATAGCCCACCAGGTTCCTCTGTCCATGGGAGTCTCCAGGCAAGAATATTGGAGTGGGTTGCCATATCCTCCTCCAGAGGATCTTCCTGACCCAGGGATCAAACTCGTGTCTCTTAGATCTCCTTCCTGTGTATGCATAGACACACAAAAACTTACATGTAATTAACAGATCTGTGCATGCCTTGAAGCTCACTCATGTCTTCCAGGGTAAGGCATTTTGGTCACAAAGGTAAGTATAAATTTCTTCCTATGAGATAAGGACTTTGCCTACCTCTTCATCATATCCTTCTTAACACACATCATGCCCTCTGATACGTTAAACTCCTTTTAGTTGCCCAAATATGCCAAGCCAGTTTTAACCACNTTGAAATTAATCATGTATAAAGTCAATATCTAACCCTCACTGTATGTTTACATACAGCAATGAGTCATCTAATGTGTTTCCTACTAGTGATTAGGAAAACCAGAATTCTGAAAGTGATGTGATTTTTCCAAAATTATTCAGAACATCAGAGGGAATAAAATATTTATATACCCTCACACCATTCATTCATATGGTCAGTCTGTGTGTATTTTGAGGGTGTCTCTTATATGTCTGGCACCACTGCAGGGGCAGATAATCTGAAAATGGAGGTAACCCTTGCCTTCTAGGGCCTCCCTGGTGGCTCATCTGGTAAAGAATCTGCCTGCAATGCAGGAGACCTGAGTTCGATCGCTAGGTTGGGGAGATTCCCTGGAGAAGGGAATGGCTACCTACTCCAGTATTCTGGCCTGGAGAATTCCATGGACTAGTCCATGGAGTCGCAAAGAGTCAGACACGACTGAACGACTTTCACTTGCCTTCTAGTGACTGACAGTATACTGTGGGAATCAGTCATATGAACAAATATCCTGCCGTGTGATGTGTCATATTGGAGGGAATCTGCAAGCGCTTTGGGAAGGGAGGAGGAGGGGCTGGCGGAGTGAGAAGCAGGTGGAGTCCACTGTTTAGCAAAACCATTTCTCATACGTCATCTCTTGATCAGGAAGAAAAGAGGGGTTTTGTTTGCTTGTTTTTATTTTTAGTGTTCTCTCAAGTTTCTCTGCACATGAAAAGTAAAGTGCCTTCAATAACTTCCTGAAGTCTGTGAGGGTGGTAAGGAGCAGATTCAAGGAAGGCAGAAGGACTCTTTGGCTGCCTGGTGTGACTGCACTGAAAACTGCCTCTTTTTGGTCAACAGCCCCAGTCCTTAGACAAACTGTGATACAACATAAAGTCATCTAGATATTCATGCCTTGACAGAGGGGAACCAGGTCTTATTTATCTTTGTATTCTGGAATTCTAGTGGGACCGCAGTGGTCTCTACCAGAAGAATTCGGTGAGTCAAGGCATTTGTAATGGGCTGGTAACAATTTGCACAAGCACTTTGAAGAAAGGACAGATAAAAATAAGTGTGGGTGAGAAGGGAAATTAGGAGAGTGTATGTTTTATCTCAGAAGTTGGCCCTTCAACACATCTCCATGGACAATTGCCAGAGCCTGTCACAAGCAGAAGGTGAAGGACCTGTTTTCCATTAGAACTTCATGGGACTTCCGTGGGTCCTAGGTTACAGTTCAGTTCAGTTCAGTCGCTCAGTTGTGTCCGACTCTTTGTGACCCCATGAATCGCAGCATGCCGGGCCTCCCTGTCCATCACCAACTCTCGGAGTTCACCCAGACTCGTGTCCATCGAGTCAGAGATGCCATCCAGCCATCTCATCCTCTGTTGTCCCCTTTTTCTCCTGCCCCCAATCCCTCCCAGCATCAAAGTCTTTTCCAATGAGTCAACTCTTCACATGAGGTAGCCAAAGTACTGGAGTATCAGCTTTAGCAACATTCCTTCCAAAGAAATCCCAGGGCTGATCTCCTTCAGAATGGACTGGTTGGATCTCCTTGCAGTCCAAGGGACTCTCAAGAGTCTTCTCCAACACCACAGTTCAAAAGCATCGATTCTTCAGCGCTCAGCCTTCTTCACAGTCCAACTTTCACATCCATACATGACCACAGGAAAAACCATAGCCTTGACTAGATGGACCTTAGTCAGCACAGTAATGTCTCTGCTTTTGAATATGCTATCTAGGTTGGTCATAACTTTCCTTCCAAGGAGTAAGCGTCTTTTAATTTCATGGCTGCAGTCACCATCTGCAGTGATTTTGAAGCCCCCCAAAATAAAGTCTGACACTGTTTCCATTGTTTCCCCATCTATTTCCCATGAAGTGATGGGACCGGATGCCATGATCTTCATACAAGGTATGGCCAAAGTTGCCTGTAATATGGGGGCCTTGTCCTCACTTTCATGTGGAAAGCAGTGGCTTTGACATGCTGAAGCTGCAGAGAACACTAGCCCCTTGTATGATTCAAGAGACGTCACAAAGGAGATGGTGCTGTTCAGCATGGCTATGTCCAAATTTTGGGGGGCCACTCAATGGTTGGCACCAGAAGAAAAGATACTTCTCTTACAAGGGAGCTGGTTGAGGAAGACTTGTCAAGGCATTTCACTGATCTGGGCCAAAATAAGACATATTCATGAGCCCCTGGGAGATGCTGTCTGAGTTCAGAAGAAATTGTGGCAGAAATTGTGGCAACTAGAAGTGAGTGACATGGGTTTCATTTGCAACCTCAGCACCTATCATTGACCTGCCCCATAGCAGGAACTCAGTGTCTGCCCATCTGAATGGAGCATCCTTTCACCATGGCTACTCCCCTTGCTCCATCAATAGGCACCCACTCTAGTCTCCCAGGGGCCTTGCCTTTTCATAGGTGGTTCTGAACTTCTCTTCTCCTCTACCATCTTATCTCCTCTCCTCTATCAGGTGTCTGGACTCCCATCTCTCTTTATATTCCAGTTTAGAACTTTGAATTCTGAAGGCATTGGAGGTTCAGTAGCTAAATTTGAGTATAGTAAATGGATGAGAGGGCTGGATGGCACCACCGACTCGATGGACATGAGCTTGGGTAAACTCCAGGAGTTGGTGATGGACAGGGAGGCCTGGCGTGCTGCGATTCATGGGGTCACAAGGAGTTGGACACGACTGAACAACTGAACTGAACTAAAATGCATACTGCTGAGTCAGTCCAACTTGCTACAAAGTTGAAATATCCTGGGTGCTACTGGCACAAACTTACTTTATCATCTGTGTGCCTTCAACATTTTTCTTTGTTTCCTAAGTCAGCAAACATAGAAAATGTGTTCAGTTTTCTGCAGCAGAGGCCCTTTGAGTTTTTGAACAATCACCTAGCGAAGATCACTGAACAGAAGGGTACACAAGGAACTTGATGACTTAGTATTCATTCAACAAGCATTTATCAAGCCTCAGTAGAACCCCTGCTGCTGGGAGGTCTTCAGGGGCTTTGTACCTGAAATGCCTCAGTAGGTGCATTGGTAGGTGCTTAGGTTCCTGACTTCCCTTATTTACAAGTGGCCAAGTTTCTGGAAAGTTCTTAAGATCTTTTTGGAATTCTAAACCTTCCCTTTGTACTAGACATGTCCATACCATGAGTAACCTTTTATATTACACGTCGACCTTCAGAAAGTATTTCAGTTCCACTTTTGAGTTTGGTTCAAGAATTTTTTGCTTTTCCTCTCTCTCATTTGAGGTTATAGGGATTAAAGTGGAAAGACTGGCCACTTAAAGAAAGTTGGACCTTTTCCAATCAACCAACTATTCCTAGTTGGTTGTTACCTAATAAATCTAACATCTCATATAAATAATTATTGATTAAATTGGTCCTGAGACATGACTATGAGAGAAACCATGACTCAAGACAAAGGCATCAAAATCTGGAGCCAGTAAGCCTGAATTTTAATTCTGGTTCTTTTTTATTATTGTTGCTTTACATTGGAGTATAGCCAGATGGTGACTGCAGCCATGAAATTAAAAGATGCTTACTCCTTGGAAGAAAAGTTATGAGCAACCTAGATAGCATATTCAAAAGCAGAGACATTATTTTGCCAACTAAGGTCTGTCTAGTCAAGGCTATGGTTTCTCCAGTGGTCATGTATGTGAGAGTTGGACATGAAGGCTGAGCGCGGAAGAATTTATGCTTTTGAACTGTGGTGTTGGAGAAGACTCTTGAGAGTCCCTTGGACTGCAAGGAGATCCAACCAGTCCATTCTGAAGGAGATCAACCCTGGGATTTCTTTGGAAGGAATGATGCTAAAGCTGATACTCCAGTACTTTGGCCACTTCATGCGAAGAGTTGACTCGCTGGAAAAGACTCTGATGCTGGGAGGGATTGGGGGCAGGAGGAGAAGGGGACAACAGAGGATAAGATGGCTGGATGGCATCACGAACTCCATGGACGTGAGTCTGAGTGAACTCCAGGAGTTGGTGATGGACAGGGAGGCCTGGCATGCTGTGATTCATGGGGTCGCAAAGAGTCGGACATGACTGAGCTGAACTGATAGCCAGCTAACAAAGTTGTGATAGTTCCAGGTGCAGAGCAGAGCGACTCAGCCATACATATACATGTATCCATTCTCCCTCAAGGAGATCAAACCAGTCAGTCCTAAAGAAAATCAACCTTGAATATTCATTGGAAGGACTGATGCTGAAGCTCTGATACTTGGGTCACCTGATATGAAGAGCCAACTCATTGGAAAAGACCCCGATGCTGGGAAAGATTGAGGGCAGGAGGAGAAGGGAGTGACAGAAGATGAGATGGTCGGATGGCATCACCAACTCAATGGACATAAGTTTGAGCAAACTCTGGGAGACAGTTCAGGACAGGGAAGCCTGGCATACTGCAGTTCACATAGTCATAAAGAATAGGATGCAATTTAGTGACTGAACAGCAACATTCTCACCCGAACTACCTATCCATCCAGGCTGCCATATAACGTTGAGCAGAGTTCCCTGTGCTATACAATAGGACCAGGTTGGTTATTCATTTTAAATATAGCAGTGTGTACATGTCTATTCCAAACTCCCTAATAATCCCTTCCCTTCATCCGTCTCCCCTGCAATCATGTAGATTTCATTCTCTAAATCTGTGAGTCTGTTCCTGTTTTGTAAATAAGTTCATGTGTATCATTTCTTTTCTAGATTCTGCATATAAATGATCAGTTTAGTTCAGTCACTCAGTAGTGTCCGACTCTTTGCGACCCCATGAATCATAGCACGCCAGGCCTCCCTGTCCATCACCAACTCCCAGAGTTCACCCAAACTCATGTGCATCGAGTCGGTGATGCCATCCAGCCATCTCATCCTCTGTTGTCCCCTTCTCCTCCTGCTCCCAATCCCTCTCAGCATCAGGGTCTTTTCCAATGAGTCAGCTCTTCTCATGAGGTGGCCAAAGTGGAGTTTCAGCCTCAGCATCAGTCCTTCCAATGAACACCTAGGGCTGATCTCCTTTAAGATGGACTTGTTGGACCTCCTTGCAGTCCAAGGGATTCTCAAGAGTCTTCTCCAACACCACAATTCAAAAGCATCAATTCTTCAGTGCTCAGCTTTCTTCACAGTCCATCTCTAACATCCATACATGACCACGGGAAAAACCATAGCCTTGACTAGACGGACCTTTGTTGGCAAAGTAATATCTCTGCTTTTGAATATGCTCTCTAGGTTTGTCATAACTTTCCTTCCTTGGAGTAAGCATCTTTTAATTTCATGGCTGCACTCACCATCTGCAGTGAATTTGGAGCCCCCCCAAAATTAAGTCTGACACTGTTTCCACTGTTTCCCCATCTATTTCCCATGAAGTGATGGGGCCAGATGCCGTGATCTTCGTTTTCTGAATGTTGAGCTTTAAGCCAACCTTTTCACTCTCCTCTTTCAGTTTCATCAAGAGGCTTTTTAGTTCCTCTTCACTTTCTGCCAGAAGGGTGGTGTCATCTGCATATCTGAGGTTATTGAGATTTCTCCCGGCAATCTTGATTCCAGCTATCATATGATAATTTTCTTTCTGTATCTGACTTCACTCAGGATGTCAATCTCTAGGTCCACTCATGTTGGTGCAAATGACATTATTTCATTCTTTTTCATGGCTAAGTAGTATTCCGTTGTATATATGTACCACATCTTTATCCATTCATCTGTCAATGGACACTCGAGTTGCTAGATTTGAGTTCTTGTTATGCCACCTAACAGTTATGTGACTTTGAGCCATCTGTATAAACTCTTTTTGCCTTGTTTTCAACTGAAAAATGAAGGAGATAAAATATTGATGTATTTCTCATAAGAAGGTTTGAGGATTGAGTTCATACATGGGAAGTTATTAGTAAAATACCTGATTGGTAGTAACTCCTATATTTGCAAATTATAGCAGTATAATGGTTACTAGTAATAGAGGATGTATGAGTGAAAGTAAGATACAGTTGCACGCTAATACAGAAAAATTTCCATGGCTTATATCAGATACAAACTAAACTTTTTTCTGCCTAAGAGAATTCACTGGTAAGTGGCAGTTTCTCCAGAGATTATCAAAATTAACCATCTCCCTTCACTGTGTCTATGTACTCTAAACTATCTTCTGAGGACTAATTCAACTTTCTAGGTATCTTAATATTAGAGTGGTATTGATATGATGGACAACAGGAGGACTCTGGCCATAGGAAAGTGGTAAATTGCATTTTAAAATCAATCTTGTGTGAAATTAGTATCAGCATGCTATTGAAAATCTCTCCTTTTTAGGTGTTCTGATAAGATCATTTTATGGACTTCTAAGACCCTAGACCATGGTGGATTTGTGAAAATAGTGCTCTTCTGGGGTTCATTACTAGCCTTGCATGGGACCATTGCTTGTGTTTCATCGTGTGCTATGCACTTTCATTGCATTTAGATTTCAGTGGGTCACACTTTAATTTTAATGGAATCTCTAAGCTCTCCAATCCTTAATGAAATAATACTTTTCTGTGGTAGGCATGCTTCAGAAGGCAGAACTGGAAGCTCCAGAAGATTAGAGGCTGTGAATGTCTTATCAACCTTGCAGAATGTCAGACATGTAGTGGGCACTCACATTTGTCACATAATTTCATGTATTCTCAGTGATTTTAACGTAGCCTCCCAGGAAGAACTGGCCTATATCCTCCTTTTATAGCCAATATGAAAAAAATGTAATTAAACCATTTGCATGTTCTAATATACTGCACATAGCTCTATTCTGAAAACCCACTTAAACTCCCAGGATTTCAAAGAGGGGGTACTTCTTTGCCCATATTCCATTTGTCACACGTTCAAATCACTTTAATCTACCACCAGTGGTGGAGAAGGTCATGAAATATCTCATTCTATAAAGGCAATTTAAACGAAAGAAAAGCCAGATAGTATATTTCGAATGAGAGAGATTCTGATGTCTATTTTGAGGAGAGGGTCATCTCAAGGTCAGAAGACAATCTACAAAATTGCCAAAAATGAGAGAGAACACTTCCAGATTACGGTCAAAGTGTGTCCTGTTTGAGATGCCCTTAGAAGTCTGGGCCCTCCGGTTGAGTTGATCAAGGGCAGAGTTCATTTAAAATGTGCCATTTTCTCCAACATGAAACCATAAAAGTACCCAGATTCCTTTGAGTCTCAGAACCCACTTGGGAAAACCGGCCAGAGCAACTACCAGGGGCATTAAAAGATTTTTTTTCCCCTCTGCACTTTATGTAAACAAAGTGAACATCTTTGTTTCTTTCAATGATTTTTACCTTCAGTTTTATTTTATACAATATTAACACAGTGACTTGCTTTATGTTTGTTAGCCATCTCGAAGCAAGTATTTCCTGCTGCTTTATTTTCAGGGGAAATTTTATTTTGTATGTTTCCTAAAAATGACAAGTGGCTGGATCTTTCAAATACAATGTAAGGGTATCTCTTAAAAGTGAGTTCAACATGTTCATATCCATGGTGTTTATTAAGTTGGGATTTGTTTGTTTCATATGTTTTGCTTTCATTTCACTTTTATTTCTAGTCGCTTTCCCCTCTGTTCTGTTCTTGCCTTCCTTTGTCTTTATCAAGTCTTGTTTACCCCTGTATTTTAAAATATATGGTCTACTTGTTTGAATAAGTTCATTAACTTGTCTTCTAGTAGTTAACATTAGATTCTTAATATCATTATTAATAACTAATTTACACAGCCTAAATTTTATCCATTTAATGTGTACAACTCAATGGTTTTTCTGTATTTTTAAAGTTAATGCCACCATCATCCCCCATGATCTAATTGTCAATATTTTTACCACCACACACACAAAAAAACCTTGTTCCCAATAGCAATCTACATTTCCCCTTTCCTAGCACTAGGCAACCAACTAATCTACCTTTTTTCTCTGTATATTTGCCTATTCTGAATATCGAATATAGTAAATATCCAGTATAATGTTGAATAGAAATGGAAAGAGAGGCCATCCTTGTCTCATTCCTGATCTTAGGGATAAAGGATTGAATCTCTTACCATTAAGTATGATGATAGCTGCTGGCTTTTCATAGGTACTCTTTCAGAGTAAGGAGGTTCTTTTCTATTCTTAATTTTTAAAGTATTTTTTATCATGAAAGGGTGTTAGATTTTTTTCAAGTGCTTTTCCCCTGCATTTTTGAATATTATTAGAAAATCTTTGCCCTTTATTTTATTAATGTAGTATATTCCATTGACTAATTTGGGGATGTTAAACCAGTCTTTCATTGTTGGGATAAATCTCACTTGGTGAAACTGTATGATCCTTTTAAAATGGTGTTAGGTTAAGAGTGCTACTGTGTGTATGTATATGCATATAGATAGATAGATAAAAAGAAAGGGGGAGAGAGAATTTTTGCCTCTCTTGTGTCTCCTTTGGGCTTCCTTGATAGCTCAGTTGGGAATGGATGTGAAAGTTGGACTATAAAGAAGGGTAAGTGCCAAAGAATTGATGCTTTTGAACTGTGGTGTTGAAGAAGACTCTTGAGAGTCTCTTGAACTGCAAGGAGATCCAACCAGTCAATCCTAAAGGAAATTAGTCAAGAATATTCATTGGAAGGAATGATGCTGAAGCTGAAACTCCAATACTTTGGTCACCTGGTGCAAAGAGCTGACTCATTGGAAAAGACCCTGATGCTGGGAAAGATTGAAGGTGGGAGGAGACGGGGATGACAGGGTGAGATGGTTGGAGGGTATCACCGACTCAATGGACATGGGTTTGAGGAAGCTCTGGGAGATAGTGATAGATAGGGAAGCCTGGTGAGCTGCAATCCATGGGGTTGCAAAGAGTTGGACATGACTGAGCAACTGAACTGACTGAATGTGTCTCCCTCATTGGCAGGCAGATTCTTTACCATGAGCTACTTGGGATGCCCGTATATATGTATATCCCCTCCCTTTTGGACTTCAGAAAAACCCGAATGAGCATTTTGGTCAACCCAATACAGTCTACACTGAAACAACTAGCACATTTGGTTTAGCAGGGGGGGTTGTTTCTTTTATTCCTCATTGCTTCATGCACCTCTTCTCTCCCTCCTGAATTAGTTTTTCTCTTTCCTATAAGACTGCCTCTAGTAACATTTTTTTTTTTTTTTGGGCGATTTTGGACCGTAATTTTTTCTGAGTCCATGTATCAATGCAAATATCATTCTGCCTTGACTCTGGAGTCAAATTTTGGCTGGCCACAGAATTCTAGATTTGAAGTAATTTTCAGTGAGAACTTCTAACTTTTAGCTACTTTCAAATATACAATACCTGATTGTTAACTAGTCACCATGCTGTAAATTACATCCCCAGAACTTATAGCCAGAAGTAAATACCTTTTGATCACCTTCACCCATCTCCCCCACCTTTTACCCCCTGCCCTGGCAATCACCAATCTGATCTCTGTTTCTAGTTCCACATACCAATGAGGTCACACAGCATTTGTCTTTCTTGGTCTAACTTACTTCACTTCCTTATTCTTTTTTTGCTGCATTCTAAGAGAATTCCTGGGTTCAGTCCTCCAGCTCACTAGTTCCCTTTTCGATTGTGTCCTGCTTTTTTTGTTGTTGTTCACTATCTTTCTAATTTTTATGATCTCTAGCTGGTATTTTATGGATATAGGTCCTTTTACCTCTGACTCTGTGACTTCAATTTTCCTTATTCTACAGTCCTGTTTTGCTTATTCCCATCCCTCTGAATTGCTGGCCATAGGCTCTCAATTTCAGTTTATTTTTATTTTTTTTTTTAATTGAAATATAGTTGATTTATAGTAGTATACCAACCTNTTTTAATTGAAATATAGTTGATTTATAGTATTATACCAACCTCTGCCACACAACAAAGTGATTCAGTTATATATATATATACATTCTTTTTAAATGTTTTCCCTTATGGTTTCTTACAGGATATTGGATATAGTTTTCTGTGCTATTACGCAGTAGGACCTTGTTTATCCATTCTAAAGGTAACAGTTTGCATCTATCAACCCCAAACTCCCAGGGCACCCCTCCCCCTCGGCGCCCACAAGTCCACTCTCTGTGTCTGTGAGTCTGTTTCTGTTTGGTAGGTAGGCTCATTTGTGCCATGTTGTAGATTTCACATGTACGTGGTACCGTGCAGTGTTTGTCTGTCTGACTTAGTTCACTTAGTTGAGAATCTCTAGTTGCATCAGAGTGGCTGCAAATGGCATTACTTTGTTCTTTTTCATGGTTGAGTAGTATTCTACCGTATATGGTATCGCATCTTCTTTATCCGTTCATCTGTCCATGAACATTTAGGCTGTTTCCATGTCTTGGCTACTGAGATAGCACTGCTATGAACATAGGGGTGCATGGATCTTTTTCAATTACAGTTTTGTGTGGGTGTATTCCCAGGAGCGGGATCACTGGGTCATATGTGATCCCAGAAAATAGAACTAGAATTCTAGTTTTAGTTTCCTGAGGAGCCTCCCTACTGTTTTCCACACTGGTCATACCCACCACAAGTTTGCTGGTTTTCCATCATGGTGCTGACATCTCTCAATTATTGGTAAGAGTGAATTGTGCATCCCTCTTCGCAGCTGAGTTTCTCTGTTTGGCTGTGCTCTATATGTTCACAGAGTTTGTCTGCAGGGAGGAGTGGGACACACTTCCTGAATTAATCTTGCTCTTTGCAGTGAGGTTTGGAGAGTGGTGAGAGCTGTCTATGGATCTCTTCGTGTGATTGTCTTCTGGCTGTGGAAGCTCTCCTTCCTCCCCAGGTGCAGTCAGCCTCTTGGGGTCCTGCCTAATTTTCCAATCCCTCTTCCCCACAACAGCTCTTCTTCCTGGAGGCAATTACCAGCTGGTCACCAGTAGTGACCAGCTGTCCTGGGGGAGGGAGCAGAAGTCAGACTGATGTGCCAGACGGACCAGGTCCCTCACTCCAGGTCTTCTCCTCGTCTCTCTTTCTACCCCTTCTGGGCAAGTAGGAAATTTTCAATAGAACTTCCTCTGTGCCTCTTGGATTGTAGTTTCCATTTTTCTACCAGTTCCACCTCCTTTCTGCTTTCAAAGGATTTTTTTACTGTTCCTAGACCCACTGAGGGCTTCACTACTTGGTGTGGGACCTCATTTGAAATTGATTTTTTTCTTTTATATTTTTCTCTAATTTTAAGGGATTTATCATGGGAGAGGAGGTGGTAGCCAAGTTAAGACTGTCATCTCGTAACCAAAATGAATGGCACTTTATTAGAACACAGACTTCTGTGTCCATCACGATCTTCCTGGTTCAGTTGAATTCTCCGATTGAGAGAGAGAGATGAAGGGGGAGAGAGAAAGCAAGCGAAGAAAGAGAACTTGGAGGGCTGTTTGAGACTCATTTGAGGAAGGGGCATCTCTTAAGCAGCTCAGGGCTGTTTATCCTATTTCCACGTCCTGTAACGACAGGTGCCACCTGCAGCAAAGGAACAAAGAGGGTATTCTTCACGAGGATGGGATAGAATCAGAAGCTCAGCTATAGACAAACCCCAGCTGGCTTCTTTTTACCCCGTCAATAAAAGGCCCTGTGCCTGCACTGTGGTTCCATTATCCCTCCAGCATCAAAGCCAGGACAGGCTCCTCCTATCTCGGGTGCTGACTGCAGCTCTTCAGCTGAGCTCTGCTTCCTGGTGCAAAGGCAGCTGCACACACTCCACATGTTCTTTGAGTGTCTTCTTCTTCTTTCTCCAGGCTCACCAAGGGCAGCAAGACATTTCTTCCAAGTGAGCCGTTTCAGAGCTGACATGGTGTCAGAATTTCCAGCTTGCTCCAAGATTATTCTTTTCCTCTAATCTCTGTCTTGATTTTTAATTTTTCTTTCTTCAATATGCCAAAATAGCCATGGGTAAACATTTATTGAGGAGATGTTATGTACAAGTCCTCCTGGGTAAAGAGGTCAGGAAATCCCTAGCATTCCCAGAGAGTCACCATGAGTCTCCCTAGAGGATGGAAGTCCACACATGAAGTGGGGTCTACAGTGTTATATGTTGAAAAGCCTCTCTCCATCTTCTGGTTACAGAAACCCTCCTCCCTCTGGAGAAGTGCTCCTCCCTTACTCCAGGTGAATTTGAAGAGATCAGGGACCCTAAGTTTGGCCATGGTTATGCAACTCAGGCTTGCTCAAATATATCCTCCATACTGGGGACCACAGGTTAGCCCTGGAGGTGGTTGCATGATTCATATCAGTCCATTTGAGTTCTTCTTGGGGATTAACATACAACACAGCAGTGAGAAAGGAGCTCTGTTTTCCTAGTTCGAGTTCCATCAGCTGGGATGATGGAACCTTGAAGCTACCTCAATACACTTAACCTTCCTTCCCATCACTTTACATGGAAGATGCTCCTTTACATTAAAAAAAAAAAAAAAAAAATGTGGCCAGTGTCAGGGAAGAGGCTTCCCAGGTAAAGAATCTATCTGTCAGTGCAAAAGATGCAGGAGACACATGTTCAATCCCTGGGTTGGGAAGATCCCCTAGAGAAGGGAATGGCTACCCACTCTAGTATTCTTGCCTGGAAAATCCCATGGACAGAGGAGCCCGGAGGGCTACAGTCCATGGGGTATCAAAGAGCCGGATGTGACTTAGTGACTGAGTACACATGTCAGGGGAGAAGAGATGAGAGGGGGTATGGGACAGGGATGGAAAGAGAGGGAGGGGGAGAAAGAGGTGTGAAGACACTATGTGAGGTCTTACATCCACTCAAGTCTCTCCCCTTGCCTTCCCACCTGCTCTCTAATTATACATCTTTTCCCAAACATTCCGCATTTGCCTTCTGTGAGTCTTGGCACCACATGGTTTATACCAAGGGGAAAGCTTTTTCAGTCCCTTCTCTTCTTTTGCTCCTGGGAAATATCTAAGCCCAAATATCCCCAGTTCCTCCTCATACAGTTGGTCTCTGGCCCCCTTCCCTCATCCCTGAGCACTTTGAACAGACTACTAGAATACCGTGTAATTCTTTGTCATAATTATGTGTTTTACATCTTCTCCCACCACCAGACTGTGAGTTATTTGGGGGTAGGAATTGTGTCCAGTCATCTCTAAGTTCCCGGAGCCACAAAGAGTCTGGGCAGAGAGCAGAGTGCCTTGGTCATTGAATGCCCCTGGAATTGACTTTCCCTTAGGAGGAGTGGGTGTGTGTGTAGGTTAGGAAGGAAGGTGGTTCTTCTAGAAAGAGGGGTCCCTCCTGCCTGAAAACCATCCATCTTTGTCGCCTGGATCTTTTCTTTGTCAGAAGTTCTCTGACTCACAGGAGCAGTGAAAACAGAACCCCTATTCTAGGGGAAATGGCTGCCTTTGGGCATGAGGAAGGGGTTTAGGGAGGTCTTGTATGCAATCAAGGAACAGGGGGCTGCTGAAGGACTTTAATCAAGGGTATGTAAATTACAGTAAGGTAATCTAGGAAGACCATCAGATGGCCATGTGGGGACCAGGCTGAGGCTGAAGACAGCAAAGCCAGTAAGGAACCAGTGGAGAGGCTTGGGTCCAGGAGAGGGCTGGTGAGGGCTTGGATGGTGCCATGGGGCGAGAATGGAGGGGCCCCAGGCCATCCTATTCATTCCTTCTTTCCTGATGCCCTCAGCTGAGCAGCTGAGACTTCCTCCCTGGTGGCCTTCATCCCTGGCATCTCATTCTTCTCTGTCTTGTCTGAGAGCCCCAGAACGCCTCTAAATCGGGAGAGGACGATGCTGTCTCCTTGCCCCATATAATCCTCGGGAGTTACATCTTTGTCAGCACTTCTGCCTCCAGCTCCCATCGGATCGGTTAATGTTTCTTTTATGAAGCGAGGACACCTGATTTCTGTCAGTGCAGGGCTTAAGACTGCCTCGTCAGCACTGTCTTCCTGGCTGGCCATATCAAATAGACAGAGGAAGAAAGCAACTGAGCCGGTGATCAGATTCCAAGGCGATGATGCCAGGCCTACATGCTGCTTTTGAGAGCGGAGCTCAACAGAACTAAGGGGTCCCATGGAGGGAAGATGATAAGTTACAGCCGGTTGGGGCTGCCTGTTCAGCTGGTGTGGGATAAGGGGAGGGCCAGATGCTGGTTACTTGGCCATTGAGACAAGCCCCTTCCTTGGTCTGGTCTCAGTTTCTCATCTGTAAGGAGTCAGTGATTACAGAATCTAGGCTCTTCTAAGTCTGGACTAAGGGATGCAAGGGGTCTCTTCATTGTTACAATCTATGACAGTCCCAAGAGGTAAAGCAATCCTCATTCTGCCTGGAAAATCCTCCCTCTTGCTCTTCTTTTCTCTCTTTTTTTAAAGGTACCAAATGAATCATTCATTCAGCAAGTATCCTCTATGCCCCTACCCTGTGCCAGGCCCTGTGTTCACATCTATGGATACAAAGATAAGTAAGAAATGTTTTGACTTTTAAGGAGATTATATCTAGAGAGAGATTTAGAAACAGAAGCAGATAATCACCATCAAGTGACAAAGTCAGGAGCAAGGTGAAGAGGGTTACAAAGACCAGCGTTGTTACCAAAGGATTCTGTTTCATTCATCCTTCAGGTATCTGGCATTTTTCCTGGAATACAGATCAGGTCCTCAATAAATGAATGAAGTGACATGTTAGCTGGACCTGTAGGATGAGTCAGTTTTTCCCAGGTGGAGAAGGTAAGGGGAGAGCACTCCAAATACAGAGAACTGTATGGGTCGAGACCTGAATGCATGAAAGAGATTGGCTGAACCTTAAAGTAGGCAGTTCTAATCCCTGACCTGCAGGGCCCTGTAGAGACCTCTCAGGAGAAGAGACTGGAGAATTAGATAGAAGGAGCACTGTAGACGATCTTTAGTGCCACAGCAGAGAACTTGGGCTTGGTCTGTGGCAGTGAGGAACCATTAGAGGTGCATGATCACAACTTTTGAAAGATTATTCTGGGCTTGCTGCGGGTGGACTGGGGCAGAAAGTGCCCCAGGTAGAGAGGCTGGTGAGAAGAGCTTCTCCACGCTGGTGCTACTCTTGGCTCAAAGCCCACGGGATGAACATGGCAGCTTTAAATCTGGATTCTTCTCCATCTTAACAGACTAGGTTGAATCACTGACTTATGGAGACCTTGACGAGGGAGAAGCAGATCAGGGGGACACTTTGACCTAATATCCCTGCAGACTGAATATGGTAGGAACTCAGTTGACATCTGGTCAGAGAGCAGAGAAAACACGAAAGCACTAACCATTTGAAATTCCCCGACTCACCCTTCCCCAGCCTCTCCTAATCTAGACCTGACTAATTAACAAGAAGCATATCCTCTCCTTCACTGACATGGAAAATGTAAAAATTCAGGTAGCATTTTGGCTACAGACAAATCAAAGCAATCAGATACTGCCAACCTCATAGAGCAGCACTGGCGTGTTTTTAATCTCTGAGGTGGTTGGTGTGGGGAGCTGAGGACCAGACAGAGGGGATGATCTGGCTGAGGTTCCTCAGCAAGTTAGTACCTGAAGCGAGATCGGAACGTGGGCCTTCCGGCTGCCGGGCAAATGGATTCCCCAGAGTGACAGAAGGCCTCTGCCTGCATCACCAAAGAAGAGTTGGATCAATTGTGCCTGCTTTGAATCAATTGTGTCTTCATAAGCAGATATGGGCAGGCTTTTAGAGACAGCGAAGCCTACATTTCCCTAGAGGTTCAGCCTCCCAAGGCTTCACCATTAGGCTGACTCATTTCCTATAAGGAGGGTCACTTCCCTGTTTAAAATCCTTGGCTGTCCACAGGGGAAGCTCCGACTACTTAGAGGCATCCGAGGACTTCCATCTTTGTGTCTTTCCTTTCTCTCCAGCTTCATCTCTCACTTTATCTCAGATGCACTCTGAGCAGGACCACAGTGGTCCTCAACCCAGGCAACATTTTATCACGTGGGGAGCTTTTTACAAAAAACACTGTGGTTCAGACCATAGCTCTAGGAATGGGAGGAGTGGATCCAAGACATCTGTATGGTTTCCATTAACCTATGAACAACCAGAGTGAGAACCGCTGTTCACCCAAGCTAACTACTGTCTGTAACCCCAATCTGTCTCACCCTCTCTGGGGCTTTGGGCAAGGATTCCTTACTCTGCTGTGGCTCTACTTCTCTACCTAGCTCTCCTTCCAAACCACCGTGAGTCTCTCCTTTTGCCGTGAACCTCTGCACACACTTTGCAAATCACCACAACATTTACATTCCTTTTGTGTCTTTTGTGCACCCTAAGGATACTGTGGCCTCTACAAGGAAGATGCTATTCTGTTTATCTGTTTCTTCCTTGTCAAAATTACAGGACCATGCATATAGTAGGTGTTTAGTAAACCACTGTGGTCTAAAGATTTTCTGAGCCCCAGAATGACCTCTGTTTAGAAAGCCACTCCTATTCCTAGGATGTTGAGTCTCATGAGATAGAGCTTCATTCTGAATGCGATTCCCCAGCATGCTGTGTCCTAGCAATTGGTTTTTTTACATCTTCTGTCTCCAAGGGAAGGAAATAATCAAAGAACTTCTACTCACTTCCTACTGAAAATGGAAGGGTATTTCACCTTTATGTGACTAAGAAAAAAAAAAGAGACATGAGATTATTTAGACACAAACCTTGGTTGAAGATGTAGTCCACTTACTAAGTGTATGACAAAGTACAGGGAGTGTCTAAACCTCTATGAAATAATATATAAAGAGCTCAGTACTTTGCCTTCTATTTTAGGGTTCTCTAGAGAAACAGAAGATTGACTGATAGAGTGATAGGTATAGGTAGGTTTATTATAAAGAATTGGCTTGTGTGATTACAGAGGCAGAGACGTCCCAAGATCTGCAGTTGCCAAGCTGGACACCCAGGAAGGCCAATGCTGTGAGTTCTAGCCTGAAGGCAAGCAGGTTTGAGACTCAAAAAGTAGTGATGTTTTGGTTTAAGTCCAAAGGTAGGAAAAGAACGATGTCCCAGCCCACACAATCAGGCAGGAGATCCTACTTACTCAACCTTTTTTTATTTTAAAAAAATGTTTATTGGAGTAGAGTTGATTTACAATGTTGTATAAGTTTCAGGTGTACAGCAGAGTGAATATGATACATATACTTATATTCCCTCCTTGTCTTTTTCTTTTCCCGTGTAGGCCATTACAGGGTGTTGAGTGGAGCTCTCTGTGCTGTCTTTTGCTCTGTCCAGGCCTCCAGTTGATCGGGTGTGGCCCACCCACATTAGGGAGCACAATCTGCTTTGCTCAGTCTTTGACTCAAATGTTAATCTCATTCACCCTCATGGACACAGGAGTTTGAGGAATGTCTAGGCATCTTGTGGCCCAGTCCAGCTGACACATAAAATTAACCATCATACCTGTCATGGTGTAAATTTTCCTTGTGTGTGAATTCCTTTTTTTTTTTCCCCCAGAAAATACAGTTTCAGATATGTTGCTCTCTCCTGTCCCCTCTTGAGTACAGTCTCTGCTATCTTTTCTCACTGTCCCTCCCATCTTCCCTCTCTCTTTCCCTCCCTCTTTGTCTCTCCCCTGACCCTTTGCCTTTTTCCTGTCTCCTTCTGACTTTCTTCCTCTGACTCCAGGCTGGTTCGCTCAGGATTTAACCCAGGAAAAAGAGTGGATTTCTCTGGCACTTGTTCCACCTGTGTCTTTTGGGAACTCAAGGAGCACACCCAGCAGGATTGAAGCAAGTTGGGAGAAGAGTCTGCTCCCCACTTTGGCCAGAGTCTAGCACCCTAGCAGCAAGGGCTGGGTCTCTCTGTGCTGGGGAGAAAGGCAGGGAGGGAGAGAAGTGAGGCCTCTGACATAAATACTGTGCAGTGTGTTTTTATTACCGCATAATCCATGCTTGTGCCACTTGTTCGCATACCGCCAGTTAATGGAAACCTCATGTTCTCCTGCTCTGGCCCATCTTGTGGTTAACTCTTGCAGGGCTGGGGTATGCAGCCAGGCCAAAGGAAATCCTTTCCAGAAGGAAGCCGGGTTATCAGACAGGCAGGCGCTGCCTCACATGTTGAAGGAAGTCACCATGGAGTGCGGTTAATGATAAAGGCAGGAATGTGGCAGGCAGGCACTCGTCTGGACCTGCCTGTGGAGCTGCTGGTGAAATGCCACAGGACGTTTGGTGTGCTCATCGCTGGGAAGCCAGGCTACCTTGGGATTCATGCAACTGGCTGCTCCTGGCGTGCTCCTCACTCTCTTGGAGCTTCGATTCATGTGGGAGAAAGGTCTGAGGAGTCCGCACACACAAGGCTCAAAACAAATGCATGGAGGAGGGCTGTGGATTGCAACACAGCATGTGCTGTGAGTTTGTGCAAAGGCTGTGGTGTCTCTCTTTCCAAGGAGAAAGCCTCTAACTCCGCCTAGGTTGCCAGGAACAGCATCCAGAGAAGGGGATATTTGATCCTGAAGGTCTTGATGAACAAAAGAGATGTTTTTAAAATCAGGCAAGTAAGGAGAGAGGCCAATTCTGTGCCTCTGATGCCAAGAAAGCAATGTGTGGAGGGTCTAGAGATCTCTCCTTATGCAGAGAAGGAGGCAGGGCTTGTGATGTGGTTAAAGGCACCATACTGCCTTCTGATTCCAACTTTCTTGATAGCTTGTGACCCAGTTTCCTAACCTCTGCTTTTGTGTCCTCTCGGTAAACTGGGGGCCAAAATAGTGTCTTCTCAGAGACTGCTCTGAAGTATATCCGATGAAATGCTTCCAGCACTTAGCCCAGTTCCAGGCATGTTAAAGGCCTGGACTCACGTTGGCTGTCATTAGCATCAGGGGACAAAGGACAGTTTGGAGTGGTCAGAACATATGTTGTTTGGGGAAGATGGATAGACCCAAGGTTAGTCTGGGACCAGATGGTGGAGGAACTGAAGGCTGTACTAAGGATTTGGACTTGATCTGGTGTGTCATGGGAAATCACTGAAGGTTAATTCATTCAAATACTGTCCTCCAGTTGGTTTCCCTTCCTGGAAGATCCTTTCCAGGAAGTCTTTTTTTACTTTCTCGTCAGGTATCCAAATAGTCCTGGGTCACTAATACCCATCACCTGCCATAGAGAAGCATCAGCCACCATAACTCAGACCACACTTGCCGCACTGTGTCCTCAGACCTTGTTCTGACACTTTAGTTCCAGGGCATCAGATTCAAGAGACCTCATCTGAGTTTTCCTTCTCATCATTGTTGCTGAATGTCCACGATTTGCAAAACAAGGACAAATAACTGGGTCTGACTCTCTCCAAAGTTCTAGGCCCCAAAGGAAAGTTTGTAAAACAATGTCTCCTTTGTCCTAGTTAGGATGAGTTGCTTGGCAGGTGAAAAACCCTGGAAATTTGCCACGAAGTGGCTATGTGACCTGCAAGTAACACTGATGGGATTTGAGCAGCAGTTCACCAATGGCGGCTGCTGGCCTGTTTGTGGGGTTATCAGGGTAATGGATCCTGGCATTCTGCGCGCACCATCTTTACAAACGTCACTTTCACTTTATTGTACATTAACCCCAATCTCTTCACAAGCTCCAAAATAAAACTTCTTTGCAAACAACTGAAGTCCATCTGCTGCACTATTAAAAATACCCTAGTATGAAAATACTTAAGCATTAGAGAAATCCATGATCAGAGATATTACAGTGGATCCACCTGAACATGCCTGCCTTTGATTGGGAGAAATCAGTCTTTCTTTCTCCCTTAGGTGGGAGATTTATTACCACCCCCACTCCCGTGGTAACAAAAGAACCCCCAATTCCCAAGATGATCAAATTTCAAATATTGCATGCTACTTTCCAGGGTGGCTCAGACAGTAAAAAATCTGTAATTCAGGAGACCTGGGTTGAATCCCTGGGTCAGGAAGATCCCCTGGAGAAGGCAATGGCTACCCACTCCCGTATTCTTGCTTGGAGAATTCCATAGACAGAGGAGATGGTGGGCTACAGTCCATGGGGTCACAAAGAGAGGGACATGACTGAGCAACTAACACAAGTGTTCTTATGAGCCCATATATGAATGGAACTCAGCTTATCGGCTGCTGCTAAGTTGGTTCTCTTTTGGGAAGGAATGAATGACCCAATGAGTGATTAGCAGATAAATGTTCCATATCCCCATTTAGTGCATGTGGATTTTATTCACCTCTATTTCTATTCCTTGATCAATTACCCTCCTTTGAGAGAAATAACATTTTCCTGCATTATTGCTAACAGTCTCTAGGTTGGGTCTCACTTCCTTCCCTAAAAGAGCAACCCCCGGCAGCGAGTATTTAAATTAATCCACCTCTGCTGCCATTCCGCGCAGCCCATCTATCACAGCAATTTGTGCAAATGCCACTCTAGTATCCAGCTCTATGTATCATGTATTTTGAGATTGCACAGTTCCTGAGGCCTTTGTAAAGCAAACCTTTCATGAATAAATCAGGAAATACCCTGATGCATGCTTTATGTAGAGGAAGATATTCTATTTAGGTCACGCAGGGAAGTTCTGCCAAGTTTGCTAAAATGAACAAATCCCCTGAGTGCAGTCTACCTCTACACAATTCCGAAACACAAGCAAGTCTCTCCCAGGCCCCCGCGGCCATGCTCTGTCAACACTGAGGACTCCAGGTCTATAAAGTATTAGTTTGATCACCTGAGGCTCCAAACACTTTCAAGTCAGGAGCCAGTCTAGGGGTTCTGCTAGTCCATGGGAAGAACTTTGCAAATGGAAAATTTGTCCACTGTGGTGCCTGGGGCAATGGGGCTTCTGCAAGTGAAGGAGGAAGGAACTAGAAAAATTACAGTGAGCTTGTTGTCCCGGCTTGTTTTTTGAATCCACTTAAGAAAGTCCCTGACTTTGTTTGAGTCCAAAGCATTTCAGTGGACCTTTTTGAGCCTCCCAGAACAGAGGATGTGGTCTAGTGAGCCCTTCCCTTTAGCAATGGAAATACTCCCGATAAGAATAAGGATTTCCAGATTTCCAGCCAACCTCGAATTAGAGAGGGTTATCTGGGGTAGAAGAATGCAGAACAAAATGTTGGATAATTCCCTTTCCTTTGAACAAGGGCAGCCAGGCCCACCCCCTTTTGCCCAGAAAAAGCTGCATGAGATTAGAAGACCTAGTCTGAAGAAACAGATGGAGCATTGACTTGGATTCTGGGTGGTGAGAACGTGGAGAAGTCACCATGTCATTAAGAAGGTGGGCAAGATGTCTGGACAGAGTCTAAGCTCATAGCACCTTATTTGGATGGGGTCTGATGTTTGCTTTCTGGGTTCCCAAATTTATCTGGGACAGGGCAATTTACACCAGTCAGCCACTTAGGGACTGATTCCTTCTAACACAAGTCAAAGGAAACAAACTCAGAACAAGTTAACATCATGGTTAGCAGCATATCAGCCCATACCCTGATATATTATTGTAAAGTCAAAAGATAATCCAAAGCTTAGCTGTGAGCAGATTCAGGACAAAGAGACTTAGTTCTTATTGATGTCCCTAATTTGAGAAGTTACCTTTGCTGCAGCTTTGCCCCTTTGATTATGTTGAATAATGAAAGACCATATCCTCTGTCTTTCCAGTACTCTCTTCCAAACATCTGTCTTTGGTTGAAGCTTTTTTCCTGAGATTTGATGACGCCAGCTTTATACAGTTGGACTATGCTGAGGGCATGCTTTAAGGATCTCAAATCTCTTTGGCTTCCATTGCCATTCATTGCCATTCATTGCCAAGGTCAAAAATGTACATTTAGTTGGTCACAGTCATTTACAGCTTGATGTACTAATATTTACCTTCTGAAAGTGTCACTGATTTCCAAGTCCTTAGAAATACTACTTTCATCCAGTTAAACCACTCACATGATTGATTGCCAAGTTTGAGTCCAACCTCATTCCTAACAGGTTGAGTGAACTCAATCACGCTTCTTCATAAAATGTTGACTGAAATATATGTTCCTTTATCTTGGGAGAAGGACCATTTGAAAGAATTTCTATCAAAGCACAATGTGAACTGTAAGTTGCAATACAAATAGGAAGTGATTTTGCTGAAGTGTTTTCAAAGAATGAGTCTGGGTTTTCCTTTTGTTACCTACTGCTTTCTGCAGTGTCTGGCATATAGTTGGAAATCAGTAAGTCTGTTTGTTGCTTGTTGATTGCCTTATAAGCGGGAGCCTAAGTATGGGGGCCAATTCTCTAAGGAAGAGGAAAAGGGAAAGGGCTTAGGAGAATGCACTTGCTTTACTTGTTACAAAAGTCATGTAAGCACAAAAGGTAAAGTTTAGAAGATACAATAAAATAGCAAGAAGAAAATTAGACTAGTTCATATTTGCAACCTGTTAGCATTTTGCTGGGCCTGAAGACTGTCTCTCTCTCTCTGACTTCCACATGCACTCAAATAACAATACTATCCCTTTAAGTGCCAACTACTTAGAGCTGGAAATATATATTTTCAGCAGGCAAAGGAATAGGAGATTAGTTCCCCAGCAAATATATTAGTTCATTAATTAATAGAAATCTGAGAAATGTCAGTGAGGGCCTGCTTTTACTCTTTAAGGTAATAAAAATAATAATAGTGAAGTGAAGTGAAGTTGCTCAGTCGTGTCCGACTCTTGGCAACCCCATGGACTGCAGCCTACCAGGCTCCTCCCTCCATGGGATTCTCCAGGCAAGAGCATTGGAGTGGGGTGCCATTTATATTTATTCAATGCTTACTATCTGCTAGGCGTTGGTCTGAGCCCTTTATATACATTAACTTATTTTATCTTCATGACTACCCTAAATGGCAGATGTTACAGGTCCATAATCCCTTACCTATAATTTCACAGTCCAAAAAGCACTGGAAAAGGGTTTTTGGACAAGTTTGATACAAACTCCTTTGGTAGCAAAACCTTATTGAATCTAACATGAGTCTTTTCGTGGTCTTTATTAATCCCACTTATGAACAGTCAAGTTTCACTAAAAAAATAGGAGTGTGTTTGATAGAGTGTTCTAGAGCCTTCTGAAGGTTTCATGGATGAGACAGTACACACATTTTATTACTATTGTAAAATATGAAAAATTCTGTATTCCAAATCATAATCCAAAGATTTCAAGTCTATGATTATGAATGCCATTATTATCTTCATGTTACAGATGGAAAAACTGAATCATAGAGGCATTAAGGAACTTGCCCAAGCTTCATCAGGATTCCAACCCAGATGACTGGCTTTAAGAATCTGCACTAAAACTTCACATTTGTTTAGTTTTCAAAACCTTTACAGTCCTTTCAGCACAATAACTTTATAAGTTATACTAAAGAGATCTTATTCTATTTTATAATCAAGACAAGTGTGATTTAGGGAAGTTACATGACTTGCCCAAGGTCCCATCACTAATGCAGTGGGATCAGGACTCAAGTGCAAGTCTCCGGCTTAAAATCCTAGTGCTCTCATTGCTGCCCTGGGATTGCCTGAAGAGTCACCAAACTCCAGCCATAACAGCCTTGCTTTCTCGCTTAACACCAGCATGACTACTCAGGCAGGCTGCACAAAATCCCTTCTACCTTTTTCAAGCCACCCATCATCAGAAAATGTGCGAGAAAGCTTAGAACTGTCAAAAGTAACTGTCCACAAGTCACCCCCAAATCAGAAGCCTGAGTTGCTCCCTTGGGCCCTATGGGCTTCTGGAAGCCAGCGTTCACTCTCTACTCCTGACTTCCGGTGGTCCATCCCATGCACAGCATTGGGCCAGAATGCATGCCTGTACAGCTGGCTGGGCCTCTGTGCAAGGCACCTGCACTGTGACTGATGATGGCGGGATGGAGGAGACCTCAAACACTGGCAATTGCATGACAGTGGTGCGAGCCAAACTTCTTATAGACAAGTCTGGAAGGAGCGGTTTGCCACAGGGCAGCCAGGTGTTTCCCATTCTAGGACTGCCCTGTTGCCCCACAGATCTTCCAAGATCCCCCTAGATCTGACTTCCTCTGGAAAGTGAGGTCTCAGCCACAGCATCTCTAGCCAGATTCTATTGTTCTCTGAGCCTCCCCTTTACTTAGCACATCACAGACCATCTTCCCTCTGCTCCTCCATCAGGATCCGCACTTACTCCCACTGCACACCCAAAGACTCAGGGTGCACCCTGTGGGCTCTAGCTGCACCCTGTTTGCCCTCATAGGAAACTCCACATCCCACCCAAGAGGACCAAGCACTCCAGAAATCTGAGTGGATTCTCAAGCTAACAGGGCATCTCTCTAGAACAAGGTTAACACAGTAATGAAGAGGGCGCAAGAACATAAGGCCAGAGATCTGAGACGTGGTTCTGGCTTTGTGGCTTTGGACAAGTACCTGACCTCTTCGGGGACATGTACCTGTCATACAAATTACACATGAATATCGTTTGGATCCATAAGAAGTTGAATATAAAAAAGTCCAGATTTACAATGGTATTGCCTCATGCTCTCGGAGAAGGCAATGGCACCCCACTCCAGTACTCTTGCCTGGAAAATCCCATGGACAGAGGAGCCTGGTGGGCTGCAATCCATGGGGTCCCCAAGAGTCGGACACAACTGAGCAACTTCACTTTCACTTTTCACTTTCATGCATTGGAGAAGGAAATGGTAACCCACTCCAGTGTTCTTGCCTGGAGAATCCCAGGGACAGGGGAGCCTGGTAGGCTGCCATCTATGGGGTGGCACAGAGTCGGACACGACTGAAGCAACTTAGCAGCAGCAGCAGCCTCATGCTCTAAGACAGAGAGAAAGCTGATCAGGTCCAGATCCTTGATGGTGACATATCCTGACGTTCTGTTGACACCTCAACAGTAAATCTTAGGCCGAGGTCATGCTATTCCTTCTGCTTGGGTTGCTCTACTCGGGTAGGGCAGAGACAAATGACCCCTCCATATGAGCTTAGGACATTGCAGTCTGCCTTTTTTGTCTATTCGGCTCCTAGCACCTGGCTCCATTTCTCCTTGGTCTTGGCTCCTAACTTCAGCTTCATCTCTACTCTAGACCATATTTGCAGCCAGTGAGGGGTGCAGCACCTCTGATCTTGGCCTCTATGCTCCCTTTTTGTGCCGTGGCTTCCTCTCACTCTCTGTCTATTCATTCATGTTTGGATTTTTAAGGTAATGAAAGGCATTTTTGCCCTGGGCTACAGAACTCAACCCAGGAGCTGCCCACTTGGCTGAAGACCCCCAGAGCCAGGAGGGAGTAACTGTTTCAAAGGGTTTACCTATATGCCCCCAGCACTTCAGAAATTTATCTCCTTCCTCCCATCTCAATTTCCCCTGCGGGGTGAGGCCCTGCATCCCTGGGGACTCCTTCCTGGTGGGATCCTAGAAAGAGACTCAGGCTCACAAAGAGAGTACAGGCTCAGCTGTGCTCCTTCTGTCAAACATCTGGGTTATCTCCCCCTCTGGGGTTCTAGTGGCTGTCTACAAACTCACTGTGGGCAGGATTCACAGGGCCTGGGTAAGAGAGGAGATGAGGATGTTGAGGGAGCTATTAGCAGTGCCTCACAGATTTCTGCAACTACCGTATCTCCCTCCCAATACTAACAACACTGAACCCTACTCTCTTGCTTTCATGCCCCCTCCTTTCATTAGACTTTGAACACCCTGAAGGTCAGCACTGCTCCTCTGAGTTACCTCTGCTTCTAATTCCCCTTGCTCTTGTTTATATCCCAGGGGGCTTGCTGATTGAAAGAATGCCGGCTAAATGAACAAGTGAGGAAATGGATGAGCCATTCAAGAGTTATGCATGGAAATAAATGGTATATCAGATACATCCAACCACGACCTGCAGGAAAAGGTTGACAGAATTATCAGAGCAATTTCATGAAGTTGGGATGTTCTGTCCCGAAATTAGATAGTAAATGGCTTAATTTGAGTGAATTAAAGTGGGAACACATGAGCTACGTGAAGATATAAAACTGGATTTGCACTACAGCACTGCCTGAAGTCAGGAGTTGCCTGGTTGCACATGGCATCACCTGGGGCTTTTGAAGACAATTACTGGACCCCACTTCAGCTTGAGTCTAAATCTGAGGCTAGGGTGCAGGCGCTGGCATTTTTAAAAGCTCCAGAGGTCATTCTCCTGGGTAACCATGGTTGGGAACCACAGTCTGGGGGACAGCTAAGCACTAGGATTATGTCTAAAATCCAATTCACTCCCTGCTAGCTGTGTACCTCAACTTCTTCATCTGCAAAAGAGGATCATATCTACTTTCAGAAGTTTTAATGAAGATAAAATAATATATGGCTTTGTGATAAGATAAATACTCTGTGTACTAGTGCTTGCTACTATTTCCCTTAGCATTATTATTTTTATTATTTGGTGTCAATGCCTTAGAATGCCTAAGTAGAAAATCCATTTATTTTAGTTCTTTAGGGCTTTTCAGGTGGCTCAGATGGTAGAGAATCTGCCTGCAATGTGGGAGACCCCAGTTTGATCCCTGGGTCTAAAAGATGCCCTGGAGAAGGGAACAGCAACCCACTGCAGGATTCTTGCCTGGAGAATTCCATGGACGATTCAGCTCATGTCCAAAATGGGTTAAGAATTGTACAAAGTACAACCCAAAAAGGAATTGGACCAGATTCTGAGCTAAGGATGCCCTATGTACCGAAATACCTACTGTGTTTGAAGTTCTTGACATATATTATCTCATTAAAAACTACCATTCATCAAGTGGCTCAGATGGTAAAGTGTATGCCTGCAATGCACAAGACCTGGGTTTGATCCCTGGGTTGGGAAGATCCCCTGGAGAAGGAAATGGCAACCCACTCCAGTACTCTTGCCTGAAAAATTCCATGGATGGAGGAGCCTGGTAGACTACAGTCCATGGGGTCGCAAAGAGTTGGACACAACTGAGCAACTTCACTTTTACTTTCTTTTATCTCATGAAGGGGTTATTACATGTCTACAGATGAGAAAACTGAGGCTTGCGTAGGTTATCTCCAAAGTCTTCCCACTCCAGTGGAGGAGAGCCTGGTTGGGACTGGGGTCCCCTGCTTCCAGGTCTGTGCCCCTCTACTCTGGTATCACTGAGCACCTAGTATGTACGTTTTGGGCATAGCCTCCCTTCTCTCAAACAGTTTACAGGTTAGAGGAAGAACCGATTTGTGCTGAGTGGGGAAAAATCAGAGAAGGATTTTTGAAGGGAAAGAAAATTCATTTAAGACTGGGAAGATAAAAAGGATTTCGCCAGGTAGGAAATGAGAGCCTAAGGACATTCCTGATGGGGAAGCCAATAGGAGTAAAACCAAAAGTATGGGGGCACAAGCGGATGATCGGGGGTGGTTGCAAGTTATACACTTGGCTGCATTAGCTTTATTCCTCCCTCTCACGTGACTTTCTTAAGAGGGACTTTCTTTCTCTAAGGACTCCTGGAGGGACTGGAAAGTAGTCTTAGTAACATTTTCCTCTCCAAGTGTCTTCTTATCAACAGCAAAAAATCTCTTATGCATTCTGAGCTACTGTTCTGATGTCTGTGGGAGCTTCACATGTCAGTCAAATGCCAAATATGCGCAGGGAGTTCCAGCATGAACAAGGGCACTGGGTCTCTCCCATGCATGTCAGACACAGCATGTGTGCATGTCTTTGTGCATGCAAAAGCATGCGTGCCTGTGCACACACACAGCAGTGAGCAAGGAGACTGAAGAATTCTGTTGAGCCCAGTTCTTGCTCTTTAGACACTATTGAGGATGCTTGGTTCATTTTTCTTTGCTAACCAGACTCCAAGTCCCATCCGCTCCTTGCGAAGCATCAAGGTCAATGCCAATTTCCCCTCTATCATCCATGTCTGTGGCTGAGCTGTCTGTGGTGGAAGAAATGAATGTTCTCCATAGCTCCCAGCTCTGGGCTGGCCACTTCCAGCCTGCTGACAAAATGCAATTGTGCTATATCACAGCCAAACAAAATATACGCTGCTGGTGTCAGTGTCCTTTGTGTGGCAAGGCCACAGAAGGGGAGAGCCTCCTTAGGAGGAGGCTATTCCATCATCCAAGGTCTGCCCAAGCCTGTTGAGAACTGATGCTTGGGAAGAAAAAAAGCCTAATACATGTAATATGAACTCTGTGGTTTCCTCTTGTTCCTGGCATAGCTGAGGCCGTCACATTTCAGGTCTCCGGCTCTACAGAAACAAAAGGACCATGTGTGTTAAAAGCAGTTCCAGAGATTAGATCAAAACTCTGATTGGAGAACAAGGTTAATCATGGGTTCATCACTTGATGACCTCTGCAGGCAGGGCTGCAACCCAGTGAGTTTCTAGTAAGCAGAGACCAAATGCAGAAGGCTCCCTATAGGCTCAGAATGCCTGGATTCCAAGGGGAGGGGGCTCCAACCTCCAAGCTAATGCCTGCAAGAGAATGGGGGTGGGGCGGGGAATGTTACAGGAAGTGAGGTTTATAAGCTCCGTCTCCATAGAATGTCTGGTCAGTCCCATTTAGCAATGGGAAGGAGAAAGGAGCTCTTAGCAAGCTGGCTTGGGGGCTTGCTATTGCAGGAAAGAAACCTGGTGTCTCCTTTTTGGCTGAAAGGCTCTAGCCCCACTCAGAAGGGCACAGAGAAACACAACCTTGGAATGCAGGGTTAAGAGGCTCACCATCAAGGATCAAGGTGGAAAAATACTTCCGGAAGCTGGCCTGGTGGAGGTGAAAATGAACTCTGCTTTGTTTACAGTTATCCAAGGGTCACATGACTCTCATCAAATACCAGAGCACAGCCCAAGTTTAACCCACTCCTTTCTGGAGCATCAGCATCTGTAATTCTAGAACTAGGTATGAATCCCAGGCTCTAGTAAGTTCCGTGATCTTGGGCTAGTAATTTAAACTCACATGACCTGTTTCTTCATCTGTAAAAGGAGCTAAAAGCCAATGGGACCATATTTTGTGAGACAACGCAGGGAAAAGCCTGTTACATAGTAAATACTCATGTGTAAACTAGTAGAATTTTCCCCAGCTTCTTAGCCGTTAACCTGGGACCTTGGCAGTGAAAGAGTGGAGTTCTCCCATCCTCTCCTGCCCCATCCACCTCTCTTGCTCTTACTTTCTTCCTGAAACGTACAGAACTGCTTAGGGTCGCCTGCCACCCTCTGCTCCATTCTCTGGCCAGCATATACAGCGACACAGATGGTAGTCCATGACTCGAGGAGTTCTGCCTTCCCATATTATTTCCTCTGCCTGGCAAGCCCTCTCCTACTCCAGGATGCCTCTGAAACACCAAAACACCTCACATGCTTCCTCGCCTATGAGCTTTCCTTGAGACAAACAATGCCTTTCCCCAGCACATCAGAGTTCACCGGTCCCGCTACGTGCTCTTCTCTCCCGTCTCTTACTGCAGGAACCATACTCTGTACTTACCTGTGTATGTGTCTGTCTCTCCTTTGGGGAGCCTGAAGGCAGCGTCTGTATCTGCTTGGTATCCCAGGTTCTTGGCAGACTGTCTGAAACAGAAAAAGTAAGAAGTACTTACGGAACATTTATTAAATTGAAGCAAATTTAGCTCATTGGAGCAACTGAGAAGAGAATGGTTTTGATGAAAGCATACTTTCAGCTAAATATTTTCAGAATACTTTCAGCTAAACAAAAGCTTCTTTGTCAATTGCTTCACTTAATTCTCACAACAAGCCTCTGAGATCAGGAAGGCTTGAGGTATCATTGTCATTTGGGGACTGAGGTTCTGGTGCAAAAGCTGTGTGCATGGTCATACCACTAGTCAACTGCACAGGAAGGACTAGAATTAAGGTCTATTTCTAAGATGTTTTCCTCCACTGAAATCTGCTGACCTGAATAGTGACTAGGGCACACTACTGCCTTTCCACAGTGCTTGGTCCCTTCCTCTTTCTGCACCACACTGTACAACTTCATGTTTCTCCCCAAGCAGGCCGTAAATTCTTAACCTGCAGGATCCCATGATATGCAGGAAAGGTGAAGTTCATGTTGATGGGTTAGGACGAGATGGGACATATACACAAACTAAGCTGTGGACTCTGCACAGTTCTCCTGGAACTAGGTAAAATTTCACCTATTTTACTCCATTTAAAAAATTCTAAGGGAATTCCTTGGTGGTCCAGTGGTTAGGACTCCACTCTTTCACTGCCAAGGGCCCAGGTTCAATCCCAGGCTAGGGAACTAACTAAGCTGTATGACAGGCCAAAAAATAAAAAAATAGTAAACTAAAATTATGAGTGACTACAACCCAAGGTAATATTGTTATAATGATACATTTAGTTCCTCTTAATTTAAATGAAAAGCCATATAAATAAAATACTCATTTAAATTTGTTAACAAGAATGATCTGTCACTCATCTTACAATTACTCACATCAGTGTAGCATCGAATTGAACTGCTGAGCCCAGAGCTGTTGAGATGGCTGGGGACAAGTGTTGAGATGGACAATGGTTTCTGTTCCTGTGGAGGCTGCAAACAAAAACCAAGTTTACCTATTAATACATAATTGAAAATGCATAAGTAATTATAAGTAGATAATATTTATACAAGTATGTGTATACATTTCATAGTAATTATAAAGGAAGCATATGGGACAGAGGTTTGGGGACCTGATTTAGGCAGGGGGTCATGGAAGGCACTTAAAGGAGGTGATAAATAAGTAGTGGTCTCTAGGGTGGGGATCACAGCCAAAATGCTGTGCCACAGGGAGTTAAGCTCAGTGCTCTGTGAAGGCCTAGAAGGGAGGGATGGGAAGTGGGTGGGAGGGGACATATGCATACATATAGCTGATTCTCATCGCTATAGAGCAGAAACTAACACAACATTGTAAAGCAATTATACTCCAATTAAAAAAAATAATAAACCAAAATACTGTGCCAGAGATCTATTCAGATACAGAAAAAAATAAAACTTCTATTGATATTTTTAAATCTAAAAATAAGGCATTGTATTTATATCTACTGGTAATCTCTCCCTCTCTTTATCTTCTTCACCTAGAGAAGGTAATCTTCCCAACCCAGGGATTGAACCCAGGTCTCCCACATTGCAGGCAGATTCTTTACCAACTGAGCCACAGGGAAGCCCAAGAATACTGGAGTGGGTAGCATATCCCTTCTCCAGGGGACCTTCCCAGGAATCAAACCAGGGTCTCCTGCATTGCAGGCAGATTCTTTACCAATTGAGCTATGAGGGAAGCCCAATTGATATATTTTTTTCAATCTAAAATTAAGACATTATATTTATTTATATATACCGGTAATCTCTCTCTCTCCATCGCCCCATCTTCTCTCTGGGCTCCCCCTACCCCCCAGTTTGTCAGATGAACACATATCATACACAATAAGTTAGATTTCTTGAGAGGGAAAAATGGAATTCTACAATGCTGATGGGCAAACAGTGGCACCTCACTTGCTCTTTGCCTTCTCATGGATAGTAATGCATTACAGTCCATGAGTGCTTGCTTAAGTGGATTTTCAGGTTATATTATCTAGTTTTAAATAAATGAACACTGACACACATAATTGCCAACAAAGGTCCGTCTAGTCAAGGCTATGGTTTTTCCTGTGGTCAGGTATGGATGTGAGAGTTGAACTGTGAAGAAAGCTGAGTGCCAAAGAATTGATGCGTTTGAACTGTGGTGTTGGAGAAGGCTCCTGAGAGTCCCTTGGACTACAAGGAGATCCAACCAGTCCATTCTAAAGGAGATTAGTCCTGGGATTTCTTTGGAAGGAATGATGCTAAAGCTGAAAGGTGGCCAGTACCTTGGCCACCTCATGCGAAGAGCTGACTCATTGGAAAAGACTCTGATGCTGGGAGGGATTGGGGGCAGGAGGAGAAGGGGACAACAGAGGATGAGATGGCTGGATGGCATCACTGACTCGATGGACATGAGTTTGAGTGAACTCCAGGAGTTGGTGATGGACAGGGAGGCCTGGCATGCTGCAGTTCATGGGGTTGCAAAGAGTCGGACACGACTGAGCAACTGAACTGAACTGACACAATTGACAAGTGGCTGTAGAAGCTTCCTCCAGAGAAACCATGGGTAGAAAATAATAGTAATAAAGTAAAGGCAAGCAATATTAGGAAAACAGCAGCTGATCCATCGATTCCTTCTGCAAACCTTTGTTTGCTTCCTTATGGAGTTAAATATACTCATAATAAAGAAACATAACAAAAATTCTCCCCCAAATGGAATTATTAGGATGACTTGAAATGTAGATTTATATCAATTATCTTTAAAAATGCACTATTCAGTGCTTGGGAGGTAGGAAAAATGGGCCAATACTGGTCACAGGATACAGCATGGTGATTATAGCTAATAATACTGCGTTGTATATTTGAATGTTGCCAAGCAGGTAAACGTTCTCACCACAAAAAAGAAATGGTAATTATGTGATGGGATGGAGGTGTTACCTAATGCTGTAGTTGTAATCATTTTGTGATATATAAGTGTATCAAATCAATGTTTTACTTCTTAAACTTATGTAATACCAATTATATCTCAATAAAGCTGAGG